>PVJA010028342.1:0-27698 GCA_004027025.1 Myocastor coypus | reverse complement strand
GCCGGGCCACTTTGCTCTTCAAATAGGTAAATAAAGTAAATTTCTCTAGTATTGTTGAGCAAAAAGCTTTATCTGTGGAATACATTTCTGAAATTTTATTGTTAATGAATTTCATTAGATTTTGTTAATGAAATTTACATGGGAATATGTGATTCTACCTACAAAAGTTCTATTTGTTATTTTTTTAGATCAATTTAAGTGAAATAAGACCACATAAAGCAAGGATTTCATGGGTTGGACCTGACCCATAAGTATATGTGCATGTGTGCATGTATGCACATGTATGGGCATGTACGTGTGTGTGTTTGCACAGTGTGTGTTCTCATTTACTTTACACAATGTTTTAAAACTCTAAATTAACTGTCAATATATAAAACCCTGGTGATAGTTTATAAAAATGGTGACTGATGGATTACCTTAAAAAAAAAAGGAATATTTCATACCAGGGCAACCCCTGAGCTAGGGTTAAGAGGGGCCACTCCCTCTGCATGTGACATGTGCCACGCAGATTGCCACAGGCCCTGATAGTTTTACTCTGGTTCTGCACTGTGAATTTCCTGGGTCTGTGTAGGCTTCAACCCTTCCAGTCCTTGGCTTCCATCTATCCCATGGCAGGTGCCCCCGGTGTTACATCAGTCTGTCCCAAAGCGATGCGTTCAATTTCTATGAGGCAAAGGCCCATAGGACAAGCACAGGCCAGCAGGCAGCCTTGCAAAGATGTAGTAGCAGTGGAGAAGGCCAGAGAGTGTGTGTACCTGCAAAGTGCCACATACTCAGCTCATATGTCCCCATTACACCTCGGTGGCGACTGTAAGATGCCACTGCCGGTTTCTTGTGGTCCCCCTTTCTTCCGATTTCTTCCTTTCTGCTGATACTAGACCCTTCCCTCTGTGCTGAATCTCCTCCATCATACATGATTACAGCTGCTGGAGATGGCACCTTCATCCTTGTCCAAACTTTGCCTCAGGGCAAGGTCTGCAGCGCTAACACCAGCCATGGCCTGAGAGAAGAGGCGGGCGAACCCCTGGGGCTGCTATTAGTATCAGACTTTAGACATATTACAAGTTAAATAGGCTTTTGTGGGCTGGCTGGGAGACAAGCACCACACAGAAGCTTTTTCTAAGGGGAAATTTAACCCAGGTTCCACAGGATGCACTTAAAATGAACTTGTGTAGCATCATAGCCCATTGCTAATTCCAGCGCTTCTAAATTCTGGAAGATAATTGGCCGTCCCACTTGGCATTAGGTTTTCTTTGGGCACAACCTGTGCCCGACTCTCTGCGCATCTCCATAGATGGACAATGGTACAGGCACGTTTATGAGCCACAAAGGGGCCCGGAACTCACTGGCTATTTGTTGAAGGCTCACTTCGTGCAAAATGCCAGGGAAAGGAGAGAAAGCTGCGGGCAGACAGGCATTTATAGCTCAGTGAGCGTGTTGGGAACATGCAGGAAAGAGGAAAATCAACGGGACGCTGGGCGGCAATGAGTGAGATCAGAGAAGGCCCCAGAGATTCAAAGGTTAGCAGGACCCACAGAGGTGGTTCCACATGAAAATGCAAAAGTAGGTAATGGTTTAGGAAGCCCCTCCCCCAACAATATGAGATTCTTCAGATGGAGAGTCCATTTGGAGAGGGGAGGACCTAAGCAACAACCTGGCAGAGAGGACTTTCAGAATGCTGAGGAAATGGGGTAGGGGTGGGGCCTGACTTGGAGACAGTGCAGTCCAGGCATAAGGGCATGATGGAAAATTAGGGAGGCAGGACCACACCGGAGGAGGCCCTGGACACACACATAGGACGGGTCATTTGGGAATGCCAAGGGCTGGGCAGGATGGACTGAGGGTTCTGACCTGATGTGGAAAGGTCAGTTAAGCTGCTGCACTGAGCAAGACGCTATGCAGGGCTTCATGGGAAGGAAATGGTGAGGGAAAAGGCATAGTGGCTGCCCATGAACATAGTTATAGCTTATGGAAATCTCAAGAATGCTCTGGGGTATTGTCGCTGATGGTGTTCATTCTTATGTCATTTATCCAACAATATTATCCAGATATGGTCGCTAATCCATCCATCCATCCATCCATCCATTGAATAATATTTGCATATGTAGAGGCATTTTCATATCAATATTTGATTTAGAAGTTTTCCTCACACAAAAGGACCTTGTCTAAAGGTCAAAGGTTGGGTAAGTAACGTTTTAGGATGATTTACCTAAACAAAATTCTCTGCATGTTAAATTAATGTTCTCCCATTTTATCTTTAGTGTGACAGATTTTTTAAGTGGGGTTAGATTCTGAGTTTAATGTTGTATGGTGCTCTTGGTGAGTACCCCCAAACCCACTGAAATGATCAAAGACTCTGATATGTCCTGAAGTTAAAAATAATAACAATAAACCTGCTTATCCCTTCATAGATCAAACTTCAAGCACAGAACACGTCTTTTATTAAATACTACCTACTAATTTCCCAAGAACAGTACTATGAGAAATACTGTTATGAATTATTATGAAATACAAGGCATAGAGCTTCAAGTACAGCTATTCCTGCTAGATCAACTCCAACCATTATATCAAAAATAAAGGATCAGAATTCATGGTGCAAGCAACACAAGAATACTTATGTTATCAACCACTGAGTCACACATCAGCAACTCACTGAGCACCTACTATGTGCCAGGAAGTCGATGTAGCATTAGTGATACAGCAGTAACTAAAAGAAATTGGTCTCTGTATATAAGCAAATCACAACTTAATAGCACAGAGTCTCTGCTATAATTCATGGTACATTTGCCTCTTGCCCTCCCACACTCACTGTCCCTATGACTTTCCAAGTTTATATTTATAGACAGCAGTTTTATCACAGGAATGCTTTAGAAATTCCTTATTATAAGAGGATAATTGAGAGATAGCACTCTAACCTAGTATATTTCTCTATTAGCTGATACATCTTAGAATAGCCTCACTGGGAAAGGAGCTTAACATATACTGCACTACCTTATATCAAACAAATTGGTGACAGATTTCACTCATGTCTGGAATCTTTTCTTTTTTCATTAATCCATCTATCATCTATCTTTCCAAACCCATCAGTCTTTCCATCTAACCACCCATCGGTCCTTTCATCCATCTGTCCATCCCTCCATTCATTCGTCTGTTCATCTTTCCATCTGTCTATCCATCTATCCTTCCATCTGTCCATCCTTCTGTCCATCCATCCCATCTATCTGTCCATCCATCCATCTATCCATCCTTTCTCCATTCCATCTATCCTTCCATCTACCCATGTGTTATGGTTTGTGTCTAGTTGTCCCCCCACAAAGCCTCATGCAATCATGGGGTGGACTTCTAGAGTCTGTGATTAAATCATGATCCACTGGAATTATGGGTGTGAGTGCTGCCGGGGTAATGCGTATGAGTGCTACGGCCAGCCTGGGGTGGACAGCCTGAGTGCAACATAAGGGAGACAGACTTGCACTCTGTAGTCATTGTTGTCGCCACTCCTCCCTTTCGTGCTCTGCTCTTTGGTGCCACCATGAATGGATGCTGTTTGCCCTGTGTCAGATAAACCTTTTCTTCTTTCATTTTGGGTGCTGGGTATTTGTCCCAGAAATGAGAGGTGTAGCTGAGACACCATGTATCCATTTATTTTTTGGCAGTGGGCCTTGAACATGGGACCTTCATACTGAGCTACATGCCCTGCCCACTATTTTTTTCTTTTAAAGGCTGGATCTCACTAAGTTACCAAACTGTAGGTTAGGCATAAGCCTGTGATCCTCCTGCTTCAGCCTCCCAGAGTGCCTTGATTGCAGGCATGCACAGCTCAGCCAACTTGGACTTCTTCTTTTTTGATTGACTCCGGGCTGTCCTGCTGGATATAGCATTCAGTCACTCCAAGGAGCCAGCTTTTCCTTTTGTCACCACAAACTGTTCTTTGTGTTTTTTTTTTTTTTTTTTTTTTTGTAATGATGCCTGACATTCTAAAATTATCTAGGAATATGGGCAAAATAATTGGTAATTTCTCATTGTATATTTAAAATAACAATAAAAATTGGCTCTGTATTGCGAATCAGTAGAAACAGGCTATGCTTATAAGGGATTAAGGGAAATTTTAGTCATTATGCCTGCATGTTTTGTGAGCTTTCTGTAGAGGATAAAAGTGAAACTTCAGCTCTTAACTATCCTGTTAAAAACTATATTTTACATGCAGTGTAATTCTGCAACCATTAAGCCTTAAATGGGTATTAAGCTTGATGCAAAGTAATGAAATAGACAGTGAAAAAACACACCACGGATTCCTCAATCTGGAGAGAAAAGGGCTGATTCATCTGTTTCCCAGGCCAGGCAGAGACAAAAGACCTCATCGCAGATGGGGCTGCCTCCTCCCAAACCTGAGCACTCCTCTCCACTGCGCTTTGCAGTGTGGAAAGTATTATTAATGTCGGTCTCACCAGTGCTTGTAAAAGATTCATGGACCATTTCCTCCCCTTCCTAAATTCCCCTGTCTGTGCTGCTGCTGCCCTGTGTTCATGACCTCGTTGTGGGGCACTTTGGTGACACCAGCTGCAGATTCTGTCACTGGCCCATTTTCGGTCACAGACTCCCAGAGTACTAGAGCTGGGAGAGGCTGAGCTGGGGATGTGACTTGGGGCAACGCACTTGCCTGGCCTGTATGAGGCCCTGGCTCTAAGCCCCCACTCCTCCAGACACACACACTGGGGGAAGGGAGGCACTGAAGTTCAGTGAATTGCTCAAGGTCAGAAGATACTCAGACCTAAATCCCTGTACGCTTTATTTTGTTTTATTTCTTTGTGTTTTTAAATTTACCTCTGCCTTTCCTTTTTTATTTATTATTATTATTTTTTAAATTTTATGTACTTGATATAGTCCGCAGCTTGGACTCATAGTGATCCTCCTGTTTTCAGCCTCCCCAGCACTAGGCTTTACAAGCATGCGCCACCACGCCTGGACTCAGTCACCAGCATCACATGCCCAAGGGCAGGGCTAGTGTGGCATGCAGTACCAGGGATTGAACCCGGGTCCCTGCACTTGCCTAAGCTGGAGCTTAGTCTGCTGACCTATCTTGGCAGCCCCCTTTCCATTTTTGACCATATCTATGGGATCCTTTTTAGAGACTAAGAGGAGCAAAATGAGCAAAATCCTATGAGGTGAAAATATAAGTTCTGAGGGGAGTCAGATCAAAGACCATGGGGGTTCCAAGGACTCCATGTAGAAGGTGTGAGGGGATTCAGAAATTGCTGTGCATAACTCTGCATACTGGGTGGTTGCTGTCAAGGATATCAGATTCATCAGACCAAAGACTGAAGACAAATAGGTTCAAAGTATCTCTCCTTTAGTACATTAATCACTTGTAAAATGAAAACTAGTAATTATATGGAAAAGACAACAGACAACATCTTAACCAAGCCACCAAGGTTAATACTCCTTCTAGGACATATTGACACCACCTACCCTTGTGAGGACACACTGAAAATTGTGCAAATCATTTTGCAATATTTTTCTTTCCCCAAATGCACAGTATCAGTGAATCCATGAGAAAACATCATTATGTCCTAGCTGTTGAGTGCTGCATGTAGATATGGGCCACTGCTTTCACAGTGTCCAGGTCACACGAGGTAAGGGAAGACGGAGGAATTGCCACTAATTGTCACAGACCAAGGAAAAAGACAGCAAAATGGAACATGGACTCCTGAAACAATGAAAGGGATATGAGTGAAAAACCTGGTGAAGTCCAAATAAAATCCATAGTTTATTAACAATGTTGTGTTCTTAATTAGTTATATTAGTCATATTATACCCAATAAATAAGAAAATGAATTCCTCAACTCTGATACTTGTGCTATGGTCATTTAAGATGTCACTTGTACTGTGGTTATCTAAAAAGCTGAATGGAGAAGATATGGGAACTCTCTGAACTATTTTTATAATTTTTCTGTTGTCTAAAATAGTTTACATTTTTTTTAAACAAAAAGGCCTTGGAAACAAGGAGAGGAAAAGAGTAATGGGATAAAGACGTAGCACAGCAGCTAACCATTCTTTCTAGAACCTTCTAAATCCTAAAGGACACCCTGAGGCCATGGGGATCCTGCCATTTCCCTCTCGGGTTAATCTGAACTTGTATGTTATCATAGCCATAACATACATAAGTTAAATAAACTAAGTCCCTGGGTGTGGAAGGGATTATAGAAGAGTCTGGTTTCTCCTTCAGCAGCAGCTGGCGACCAGAGGGTCAGGGAGCCCTGGCAAGCGTCTTTCAGACAGGCTTGGGGGAGGCAGCCACCCTAAAAGTTGTGCTTCCAGAGGCATGCCTTTCCTAGATACTCACAATCGCCACTGTCCCAGGAAGGGATGAGAAGTGAAAGCTCAGGCAATGGTGGTAGGGACGAGGGTTTATTGACTGTGTTTCCTATGTTATGTGTACATCCTTCTGACAATGAAGTTTGTTCTTGGAAATGTCCTCTTCAGTTTTTGATGCACCACTGCAGAACGTGTGCATGTGAGAGAAACAGACACGTCAGGATTCCAAGGAAAACAGCGTAGGCCTGCACTGCATTATATATACAAAGCTCTGTGTACGTTAGTGATAAATTTGCAGAAGGGGTGGGAGTGTGGTTTGGTTGGTATTTCCAAATGCAAACCAGGTCTCCCTGGTGCTCTGTTTGGCTGTCACTGTTTTCCAACAGAATGAAAACACCAACATTCAAGACATGTTACCAGAAACTTGGTTGGCAAAACATTTAGTTTCTTTTGTATAGAAAATGTTCATTTCGTCCAATGGATTCCTTTCCTCCCTAATTCCCATGGCCAGGATGGTGACATTTGGCTTCAGATCCATGGATGTGGTAGAAAAGGCCTTGTCCAGATTCCAGATCTTAAAATCTCATACAAGATTAACATGGACGTCAAACTGACGTTACCAATTTAAGACATTTAAACACTCAGCTTTAGAATAAACAAATCCAGTGGCAAAGGTTTGGGCAACTTTAGGGACATTCAACAACACAACCCAGATGTTGGGGAATGCCAGCCTCCCAAGCACAAGCCTTTCACTGCATCTTTGAGGAGAAAAATGGTGGCAGGACAGACTGACTAATGAAGGAAAGAATTACTAATCATTGAGTAGCTTTTATGAAGGAGGTAATTTGCCAAGTGCTTTTATACACTGTCTCACTTAATGTTTGCAATAAGGTAACTAGAGCAAGTAGCAGAGTAAGGATATGAGCCTCAGAAGTGTGTTGCTTGCCTAGGTACTAAGTGGAGAAGTCAGTATTTAACTTATATTGGTGTGACTCTAAAATCTTTGCTCTTTCTGAAAGTTAATATGGACTTTTGTACGTAAAACTTCTGTGCTGAGTACCTTCCAGTTTCTCACCTTGCCACCAGTGCAGCTACTGGTTTAGCCTTTGAGAGGGTGGGGCAGTGTCCGAGCTGCTATTTGCTCTAGTGTTCTACCACACAGAACTAAACCTTTGTTCCCAAGGCTGGGGAAGAAGCATGACCGAAGTTCTGATGCAAGAAGCCAGGTTAGCTGGCAGAGGAAGGACCATGGTTTCTTCTGTCTCCCTCCTCTGCTAGCATTAACCATATGTGATGTGACTATCACTCATAAGTCTACCTGTACCTCCATTCTATGACTAGGCTGCTACTTTCTGTATTTACTGATACTCTGAACTCAGTGCCTAGTATAGGTATGCCAAATGGATGGATGCACAAATGACTGAGAAAGAACTGACCAATGTTTCACATACTTGATTTTTTTAAACCCAATTTTTATGACATTCTATGCAAGTGCTATGAATGTTACATCTCATTCACAAAGAAAAAAAAAAAAAAGAGAAAAAAATCACTAAATCAGGATTCCTAGAGGTCCATACATTAGATAATATTTAATGCTCTTATTTAGTCATTCTTAACCAGGGCGATTTTGCCCAAACTCGGCCTCCTACCCCCAGTGGAAGGTAACATTGGCAATACCCAGAGATGTGTTACCCCAGTGGTGGTGGAAAGTGCTACTGGCATCTAACAGGAGGATTCTAGAAATGTGGTAGGCCTTTTGTGTTTCCTAGGACACTTTCCTCCACGACAAAGAACGTCAATAGTGCCAGACTTGAGAAGCCCTTTTTTGTTTGATTCAGTGGTATATTCTTGAAGGCAATCGAACTGTGGCTTATTTGGTTTTTATTCTGCATTAATTCAGATTTTTGGCTAGCCAGCCCAGCTTGCATGGTCTCAATTTGTCTGAATTAGTGAGGAATGTGCCCGTTTTCCTGGGAATGTATTTCTGGGAAGGCCAGGAAGGCTCTGGTGGTCTTTACGCTTTTGCTCAGTGGCGATACTTCTGCATTCATTGACTAGCAACTGGTTGTCTACGACTCAAATTACATAATGAATCCAGCACATAAATTATTTACCCAGATTTAATTCCAGCAATTGTTATCTTTGAATTTCTTCCTCTGCCAGCTAATCTGGCTCCTTGAATTGGAATTTTGGTCATGCCCATTCTCTCGCTGTACTAAATTATCTCTATAACGCAGTATAAACAGAACAAGCTTGTGTGTGATATGCTTAACTGTTAATTTACCTAATTAAACTAATTCAATTAAATCATTTACATCTTTTTGGTAACATGCCAGTTGATACTACAGCAGGAGTGGGATGTGTTAGAAGATTATCGTTTAGCAAATGAATGGAAAAAAAATAATGCAACACAAAATGAGAGAACAGTCCAAATCTCTTGGCTTGAAAATTAAATGATACTGGAAAAAGAATATTGCTTTCACAGGGTTCTGTGATTAGCTATTTTTCTAAAGTCAATTTTCTCTAGAAATTGGTATTTTAACATAGCAACCATAATTTATTGTAGAGAGATATTTTAAACACTATTTATATGTTCACATATTTGGTATGTTTAAGTAATGTGTGTTCATCCCCACATTAGGGTATGATTAGCAAAATCTTTTGCAGTGATAGCAAGACATGAACTGAACAGATTCTTTTGAGTGAACCTGTAAAATAATTTTGCTAAATTACACAAATATCTTTAGGATACATATTTCATTTACAGTCATCATCTAAACATCCCTGTCATAGTGATAAATGTATAAAAGTAAATGCAAAATGCTTTATGCCAATAAAAATCAACAGAAAAATTCCAACAAACTGTAGGCAGGAAAGACTAAATAAATTGTTATCTTTGTAGATCTACCATAGCTTCCACCCTTGGGTTAATAATAGAGTTGTCACCTGTGGTGACACTTGCAGGTGGACTAGGCTTGACAGAAGATGGAGCCATCATTCCTAGTCTGGGCCCAGGTAGGCAATGGCATGGCCGGGCAGGACCTGGTCTGCTCTTTAGAACCGCTCACCCAATCTGAAGCAATATTCTGCCTTGAACCATTGAGTTCCATAGAGCAGGATGTTTTAAGATTATTTTTCCATTTTAGAAACCAATTGCAAATATTTTCCTCTTTTGACACGTGGATGGGGCAAATCCGACTTTGCAAGTATCAGTGTCTCACAGTGAATATCTGATATGGACCTTCCTCCCATCATTCATGCTAATCTTCTCTTCCAGTGAAGACTCATTCCCTGAAGGCAGGGGCCAACCTGTCCATCCCTTTTACCTTGCAGATGCCAGGAATGACACATACAACACAAGAATTATTTCATAGTTAAGAAAGAGTAGAGATTGGTTCTCAAATTCAAGTCATCTTTCTGTCCACTGTGGCAGTGGTGACATAAACTTAGTGTAGGTCTGAACTTCCTGCCCAGTGAATTCAATGTCCCAAGCACAGCCATGACTTCTCTCTAAGATATAGTGGCCCATCCTCTCATGCTCTCTGTCTTATTTCTTTCTGGTCATTGCAGTCCTATGCCTGAATTCCTCTGCCTCCTTGGTGGTTCCCAATCTCTAGTAAGTACGATGGATTTGAAGAAAAATGGAAACATTGTGTTTCTCCCTCTTTAGCTTGCCAGAGCTGCCATAACAAGACAGCAGGGAGTTGGGGGTCTTAAGCCACAGAAACATTTTCCCTCAGCTGAGGGCCGAGGTTGAGGTACTGGCAGGTTTGGTTTCTCCTCAACTCCTTCTTGTTGACCCACTTATTCCTCCCACTGAGTGTCTAGGCCTTAAGCTTCTTTCCTTAATCTTTTAACATCATCTTTCAGATTGATTAAGTCTTACCATGATAGTCTCATTTTAATATAATTACTGTGCTAAGGGCTCATCTCCAAATACAATCACATTCTAGAATACTGAGGGTTAGAGCTTCCACACAGAAAATAGGAGAATGCCATTCATCCCATTATACTCCCATTTGTTATTCCAGCAATAGGTAGGAAAAATAATTCAGAATTCTTGCCACTTCCCTAGTTACTAGGGAGCCACCAATAAATAGCTCAAAGAATAACTTTTTTTTTACTTCTGAGAGTGTTGAGGCTCTGGCAATGGCTGACAATGTCAGCTGCCTCCCCATCTCCCAGCTTTCCCTCTTGCTTTCCAGTGCCACACAATTTCCATCCTCCTCTGTGTACTGCTGGTCTGGCATAGACAGTCTTGTGACCTCATGCACTTGGCAGTGATTGGTTTAGATTTGGTCATGTGACTTAAAAGGAAGAAGGCCTTCTGGGAAAAAGTTGGCTATTAAGAAACCTACAAATAGAAGTTTCATTTTTACCACTGGAATAGTTTAGGTCACAGGGTAACACCTAGAATCTGTTGAAATAATAGCTTGAAGGACAATGAACAGAGGGCAAATCAGCATATCAAAAACAGCAGTATTCTTCAGAGTTGGAGAGAGCCCAGGTTCTTAATATTGTCAATAAGCCACTAACTATCTATTGGAGAGCCCGTCCTCATACTAAATATGCTAGTAGGTGGGGCAAAATGTTTCTTATATTTAAGCCTCTATGGAACAGATTTTTATTATCTTCTCCACAAAGCATCCTCATCCATAGAACTAGCCCAGCACTTACCAGTCACCTTTAGTGTCTCAGTGGCTTTATTGGCAAAGGGGAGGTAGTAATGCCTGCTTGGTCGCATCGTGGTGGAAGGCAAGTGCCATTAGTCATGTCCAGTGCTCACTGCATTTCCCTGCACTGAGCTGGGGCTCTGTAAACAGCCATTACCTCTGCTCTTCTAGGGCCTTGCTGTTGCCTTGGACCTTGCTCTTCTGGAACCTTCTGTACATGGGCTTATGAACAGAGGAGTCTAACGATTCAGGCTGCCAATGATTTTGTTCTCAGAATTATAATGCAACCAAGGTAGCTTGCTATTTCAAGAACCTCTGCAATTCAGATCATTTGTAAAGTAAGACTAATGCAAACTGTTGACCTAAATGTCAACCATCTCTTTTCTTTAGCAGAAGGGCTGCTGACATTTTATAGAGATCTCCCTTTGGTGCAACTGTTCACCAGGATGAACTTCCCATCCCGAGCTGTCTAAAGCAGGACACACCTGTAATGTGGTCTCAGGCTGCCAGTAGGAGTGTGCCTGGCCCTCTTTTGCTTTGTTTTTGTGGCTTGCTTTCCACTCCTCCTCTCTTCCACCACAGAACGTCCTAGGTTCACTCTAATTATCTTAGTAAAGTTCTCCATTAGTAGTTCTCAACGACTACGTACTGAACAACTGCTTGGCTTTGCAATTGGAACAGAAGCTGGGAGGAAGTGACAACAGGAAGATGAACAGAGGGATGCTAGGGAAGGACCTTCTGGGGAACTGTGTTGCAGGGTAATCCAGTGACACTTGCACTTTTACATTCACTTTTGCCTAGACACTGACAGGCTGCATGCCAGCGCTAGAGCCACTGGGGGGCGCCCAGATGGTCCAGCCTGGACAGAACCTTGGCACACCAACATACACACCTTACCCAGCTAACAATTTACTAAAGGCTTAACCTACACTGGGCACATTTTATGAACTCATTTGATCACCATACTTCTAGAGGCATGAAGCCCATCTTATAGATAAAAGCACTGAGGGACCCAAAGGTGACTTGCCCGAGGCCTTGTCACTAGTGCATAGACAAGCCAAAACCCAAACTAAGGCCTATGTCCAGGCTGAAGGGGTCTGATGAGTGGCTCATGCCCAGGATGTGCCGGTAGGCCCACAGGTAGGGCAGATCATTCTGCTAGATCCCTCCCTGTGTGCAATTCACAAAAGAAGCTCCAGAGAAGAAGATCTAACCACCAATTCATGGCCCTGGCCAGAGATCTTGGCCCATTTCACCTATCTGAAAAAAACCTAGCACATTGCTATCTTTCTCTTGAGAGCATTACAAAAATCAGATGAGGAAAGTCTACCAAAGTACTTTAAATAGCATTGAAAATGGCTCATACTGGTAGGCATACAGTCAGTGCTCAATAAATGAGAAATCAAAATAGGACAAAATCTAACACCTTCCGTTAAAAATGATTTAGCTTCATCCTGCCCACTGGGGGATCCTCTTTTTTCACTTTTTGCTTTTGGCTTTTTTCATCCCATTCTTTTATGCCAGCCATCCTGGAGCAGACAAACCCTGCTCTAGCCCTGGCTAGCCACACCTAAGTGACCGATGAGTCCCAGCTGGCATGTGTGGGGCCACTCACAGCCCTGTGAAGCCTGGTCATGGTGGGCAGAGCTCACTGGTGATAAACGGGAGCTCTGCCTATGACCTGGTGAGGACAATCAATCACCAGAGGTGCTCTTTCTGCATATGCATGGGGAGAAGCAACCTGACCTTGCTGGAGAGGTGGGAGGCCAGAGCTTGGGAGGGCTTGCTTGTTTGCTCTCTTGTTTGTTTGCAAAAGGGAAAGAAGAGACAGAGGCATGGAAACAGTGGGGAGAGACTCACAGAGAGAAATGGAAAGGCTCCCAAACTAGAAGGGAGAATGACCGCTGACATATGACCTGAGTGGACAGGGACACTGTCCTGCCTGGCCTTGAAATGACATGCATGGGGGTGAGTAAAGAACTGGAGTCAGAGTTATAAAAACCATTCTCATAGTGAAGGAGTTTGAGTGCAATTCTACAGCTGGGAACACCCAAGCATGCTTTCACATACGCATAGGGTGTGTGTGTGCGCATATGTGAAATGCAGCCGGGTATGCGTGGGAAACGGTCCACAGCTGCGCTGCAGGCGCCACAGCAAAGTTGATGCACAATTCAGAGGTGTGCAGTATTACCTTCTTTTTATCACGAAATATAAACCCAGGGAAAGAGATCGTGCAGCGCACCGAAGACACACCTTGGACATTTGCTTCAGACTCTCAAAAAGCACCAGAGTCCCCTGCAATTGAAACTTCAGAGAAACCCAAGGCAGTGCCCTCCCCTCTGCCGATCCTACCCACATGCATAAAGATGTCAGCGTGTT
Organism: Myocastor coypus; assembly: GCA_004027025.1. Classification (NCBI taxonomy): domain Eukaryota; kingdom Metazoa; phylum Chordata; class Mammalia; order Rodentia; family Myocastoridae; genus Myocastor; species Myocastor coypus. The sequence goes on along the minus strand of PVJA010028342.1, from coordinate 14,334 downwards.
GATTATTTGGATTAGACTTTTAGTGTAATTTACAGGGTCCAGCCATTGTGCCTGGGTGTTGCGCTTGTGCTCGCTGCCCTGATGATGCCATTTTTAAAATGTCAGCTCAGCTGTGATTCATGGCTGATGCTGGTGACATCGCTGCTGACCTGAAAGAGTTAGGCAGCAATATTTAATTAAAGATAAAACAGAGGGAGAGAGAGACACACGCAGAGAGAGAGAGAGAGAGAGAGAGACAGAGACAGAGACAGCGACAGAGACAGAGAGACAGAGAGATTGAAAGACAGAGACAGAGACAGAGACAGAGAGACTGAAAGACAGACACAGAGATAGACAGAGAGAGAGAGTGACAGACAGAGAAACACAGTGACAGAGACACACACAGAGAGACATGGAGAGAGACAGGAACAGAGACACAGATTTTAGAGCAACACTCTAAAAGCACCAAATTCATCTCTGGCAAGCTCAGTATCTCAAGACAAGGAAGAGACCCTCATGAGTGGGGTACGTATTCACCCGTCATGCTTAAGGGGCAAGCTTCCTCTTAGTGAGTGACATGGACTCCTGGGTCCCACTCACCATTATTTCAGTGGCTCCTGTTCCCTCTTTTGCCAGGATATCCCCTAAGGGCCAGCTGTCACTTTCTCCAACTTCTGTCCTTGTGGAGTAGTGGCTGGGCCTGCCCACCCTCAGCCCACTGCCCACAGGAACCCTCGGTCTCCAGCCACCTGTGCCTGTGCGAATGGCCTTATTTGGGAAGCCTCATTGGCCAGTCCCTTTTCCAGAGATGGAAGCACAGAATTTCTCATTAATGAGGAGGTCACAGTGGGCTGAGGTTTAAGAACCAGTCTTTGTCCAGGCCTGCAGGAGCCAGGCTATTGTCTTCTAGGTCCCCCTCTCCCCAGTGACCCCAGGGTCAGGGGCACACATGCCGGCCTTGAACTCTCCGTCTGTCTCTCCCACCATATTAATTACTATTCCCTTTGGTCAAGCTAAGAAAACAGCCTCGGCTGCATTAGTGCTAATTAAGAAGAGTGAGCTTGCCATCCTGGAAGCCTCCATTGGTCCCCGTGACGTTCAGGCCAGGAAGGGGGCCCTGACAATCTGATTACAGCAGAAGAAAACATCTCCTTCCTGATGGGGTGAACGGTGTGATGGCCTCCCTCCAGCCCCCAGCAGTGGGTTCCCCTCTTCCATTGTGAATGCATCTGCCCTCTGCAGCCAGTGACTGGTGAGAAGAGTGTGGGCCAGCCTCGCACTCAGGCAGGGGCATAGCTGTGTTTCCTGAAGCCAGCGAATGCAGGGTCATGCCCATTCCTAACTCCATCTGTTGCCTTCTCCCCCCTCCTCCATCCTAAGCAAACGAATAGAGGGACAGGATAAATGCGGGTCATTCCATGCCATTATCCTCTGCACCTATCACACGATTTCTATTTAATCCCATACCGGTGTTACCAGCTCACAACTAGAAATGTTTGGGTTCCAGCAGGACACGAGGCCCTTCTGCAAAGACCTGAAGAAGCTTAGCAATTCTCCAAGTTGTCTTCTGCTTTGTACCCTCCTGCCTCCTCTCCCTCTCACCTGTCCTACGAACTGCTGGATTGCCCTGGACAACGGGATCCATCCCCATCTGCTCCTATCCACCCTTCTGACATTCTTATTGGTAGGTCGCTTGTCTGGTTTCTGAATTGCTCATCCGACGTTGCCATCGGTAGAGGGAAACTTTCAGTGGGGTTTTCTGGCCTCTAGGACCTGGGCAAGGCCTTCCTTCCTTTATTTGTCTTCTTTCATCATCATTAGATGCTACACTCAGCAGCTCTTCTCGTCACTACACTCAATGGGCAACGAGTGCCAATGCTGGGTGACTCTGGAGGAGCCAGGAAGGGTCAGAGGACTGCACCAGGGGAAGGTGGCGGGTGGGAGAGCCTACCCCCTCCCTGTCCATCAAGTGACACCTGCCTCCTGTCCATTACTATCAATTGGAAATAAAGAACTTTAGACTTTAAAAAAACCAATAATTTTCAAAAGCATGAAATTTGCATCTTTTAAACATTTGAAATGCACTAAAAAGAGAAAGCCAAGAAGTCCCAGGGCAGTCCACTGTCTCCCAGTCTCTGGTCCCTGCTCTAGTTGTTCGGAGCACACAGGCCTCCCTCCTCCAGCCTGGCTGGTCGCTCTGCTCTCCCTCCTTGTGCAGTCCACCAGGACCTCTCCATCCACTACGAGCCAAGGCTGTCAGCACCCTGTCATGCACCACCAAGGCTCAGTATGGTCATGTCTATCCGAATCTCCAGGACAGTGTGTGAATTTTAGTTGATAACAAACAGTTTAAATGTAAGCATGTCCTAAATATTGTGAGACACATACTCATCCTAAAAGGATTCATTGCTTATCTGAAAAGTAACTGGGTATTAAATTATTTTTTTCTCCTAAACCTGGCAAACTTACCTTGGCACCTCTGTACCTACCCTGCCTTCTTTTGTTCACTGTCCTAGGTGCTAGGTGTACAGAAGGAAATATTTTAGGATTTTAGGAAAACATTCCCCTTGTACACAGAGCTAACACTCTGCGGGCACAGTAGGGAGTCCCTTCTTGTACCTTCTTGTCCACCATCACTGTAGCTCAAGGCTCCTAACAGCAGCAACAAGTAGAGCAGTGTTTGAGCCCTGACTCTGTAGACTGCTAGCTGTGTGGCTCAGCTTGGAGGGTAGCACTGAGAGTCCCCATCTGTACAATGGGACAATAGTGTATTAGTTGCAGTTTGTGATGGATGTGTAAAATGATCTGTGGGCACTGGTCCTGACTCTCTGAAGTAGGTGCTTAATGTACTGAGCCAGGTGATACCTGATATTATTCCTTAATTGTTCCCATTTCTACATCCTCCTACCCTATGAAGTCGCTCAGAGGAATGATGGGGCCTTAATTATCTTTGCATTTCCAGTACCCACCACATGGTTGGCACTCAGTGGGGACTCTGTGGGCCAGGCCTATGGGTCCCCGCTGTGCTTGCTCCAGTGCATGTCAAGTCAAGGCCACTGACTGTCTCCACACATGCAAAGAGAAATGGACATTTGAAGCAAGCTTTTCCCCATAAAAAAGGCCAAACATCTAATGGCAGATAAATGTGGCTTTCTTTATAAGTCTGAATTATATAATTCACTCATTAATGCCAAGTGAATACTAAGAGAAAATTCACCTCACTTTTGCTTTTCTGACATTGAAATACCTTGTTTCTAGGGAGAGCCTTAAAAATAAACCATCTTATTTTGATAGAAGTCTGCCTTTTTGCAGTACTGGAAATTGAACCGAGGGCTTCACACTGAGCAATAGACTTTAATTTTGATTTGCTTTGAGATGGGTCTTACTAAGTCACTCAGCTGGCCAGGCTGGGTTCAACTTTATCCTCCTGTGTCTGCCCCTTGGATTGCATGGATCATAGGTGTCCCCACCATGCGGTCTAAGTCTGGTTGTTAAAAAAAATGTGATCTGTTTATGAAATGTAATGTATGTCTATCCACAAATGCTCTGGTATTTATAGATGTGGTTATTGTTGCACATTTAGTTAATTCCAGTGCTTTTTATTTTTTGAAAGAAAAATGTGATAAGCATATTTCTTAACTTGCTCTTCCATGATGTATATCCTTGGGAGAGAAAATCCCAGAACTTTGACCAAAGGGAAGCACCTGGATTATGATACATGCACCTCGGACCTCAGAGACTCCATAAGACCAAGGAAGGACCAGTTGATGGCCTTTCATTAAGTGGACATCTACTAATCACGTCACAGAGATGAAGAAGGTGTGGGGAAAAGAACTAGATCTTGGGACTAATTTCACCTCCAGGACTCTCCTTATGGCAAGGGACTGGATGGGGTTTGGGTTTCTGGAAAGCAGGTTTCCTTGCGACAAGCTCTGAGCCAATGCTGGGCTACCTTCAGCACCTGTAAGTTCATCTTTAAAATAAAAATGCATGCCTGACTAGATTTGAGTGAAGAACCCTATCTAAGTACAAGGACAGAATTTGATTGTCTCTAAAACTTTTCTAGCCTGAGAGTCCTTTCTTCAAAAGGTTGGGTATTTGGGGTAGCAGATGCACAGCCTCTATGGCATCGTTCTGTACCCCACATTGCAAGAGTGTGGCTATTAGCAGACTGGCATAAGTCTGTCGCTCTACGCTCTATTCCATGGACTTGATAAGGAAACATAAAATAACACAAAATAAATAACATACAATGACTAGAACTAGCTTGTTCTTCCAAGGAATGGGGGACCCACAATCCAAGTCACTATGGTCTCTGAAATGACCCTAGAGAGCCCCCCATGGTGGTCACAGATCCAGGTCATCTCTTGCCATCCCTTCAAATCAAGCATTTCTGACTGTTTTTACCCTGTTAGTCATGGGGAGAGGTCCTTCCACGAACACCAGAGCTCTCATTTGCCCACTGCGTGCCTCTGGGCCACGCGATGCCTGCGCCCTGAGCTATGGTGAGAATCAGCAGTGCAGTGCGGGAGGACCACCACCTGCCTTCACAGAGAGAGCAGCCACAGAGGCCAGCTGCAAGGCGGGGCCTGAAACTAGATCGGCTTGGACCCAATCACTGCTTGGGGTTGCTTTTCACTTTGGGCAACAAGAAGCTTTGGACAGATGTAGGTTTTATTGAAGTCCTGTTCAAAGCTTCCGGCTACCTGGCCTGACATAGAGATGGACAGAACTCATCTAATTAAAAATACAGGGCTGAGGGTAGAGCTCAGTGGTAGAGCGAGGGTCCAATGGCCACGACACTCTGGGTGCCATCCCTAGCACTACCATAAAATAAAATAAAATAAAATAAAATAAAATACACTGTCATACCAGTAATACTGATGCTAAGAAGGATCACCCTCATGAGCCCAGGGAGACAGAGTCCTATAGACACAATCTCAAGCCAAAGCACAGGATGTGGCAGCTCTGTGGCTGTCCTCAGGGCCCTGCTGCACCCCTGGCTTCTCTCCTGGCTGCAAAGGAGGTCGCAGGCAGGGCCTTTCCCTCAGCCCCATGCCTCCACAGAGCACAGCATCAGGGCAGGTCGGGGCCTGCTGCCACAGAGCTGCCACTGGGTATTTCTATCATGCCAGACAGCAGCCTGTCCCCTGCAAAGAGAGATTTCAAGCCCCACAAGCTCAGCCCCCTATCCCCCTTGTTCTCCTAGTCTTATAAAAATAGAAAGAACACATGTTCCCATTAGTCACTTGCTCCAGGGTTGCTGTGGGGTATATGCAAGCAGCCTGTACATTGGAGCCAAATTTGAATATCATTTGCATCTTTCAGGTAGACAACGGATAGCGCATCAAAAACACACACATGCCCCCCTCCTCCTCCCTCCCCCAGCAAGGCACCAAGTGAGGCCGACCAGATGACATTTCCTGGGAACAAGGCCTCTCATTTGTATGTTTTCAAATCCACTTGATAAGGCCCCTCCTGGTGGCAGAGGCCCACCCCAGCTGGAGAGGCATTCTGAGAGGCTTTTAATTAAACTTCTGCTTGCCAAGAGTGGTTTGCATATGCACGGGAGAGGCATGCTCCTAGGGGAGCCATCAAGACAGCCATTGCCTTTGCCTCTGTGTGTCCTTAACTCTCCGTTATGGGCAGGAGCGTGGCCTGTGCTGGCAATCCCTTGCAAAGGCCCGGGGGATGAGCCACATGGTGGGACAGGTTTCTATTCCCTGCACGGTGAGCCCTGGCTTAGTCACCCGTGTCATCTCCCCCACGCCCCCACCCCTGGGAGCGGCGACCAGAGTAAAAGTGGGAGGGGACCAAGTGGCATGAAGGCTATACCATAGCCCAACCAGAGGAAAGAAGCCTGGAAAAGCCTTCAGACCCTACAGGTGGCTTCGTTATTGACCAGCGCAAGCCATCTGGGAGGGGACCAGCCCTCAGAGCGGGAGGCGTCCTCAGTGGCTCTGACCTGCCTTGACCCGACCTTTGTAACTCTATCAGGATGCACGGTCAGTAGTTATCAACTGTCAATAAACTGCCCAAACACGCACTTTAATTCCAAATATGGGAAGACCCATCTATTTGCTCATCGATCTTGGACTTGCAAGTCGACAAAATGCAGAGTCCCTTGTCTTCTTATCATAACATTGAGAATATGAGCTGCAACAAATTGAATGATCTACACCTCTGGTCTCCCACTCCTGGGGACCCTTAGTAAACACAGGACGATTGATTGAGATAAAAGGGGAACAGAGGCCTGTGGTGTTGCTCTAAGAAAACCAAGGCCTATGAGCCGCAGCCTGGAGAACCAATTAGTCCACCACATGAAATGTATCCGGCCAAATCTAGGGGGAGATGAGGTGCAGCTACCACTCCCCATTATCTGGGTGATGTGAAGGCAGTCTGCATCTGTTCCACGCATTCAGGTAAAAACAGACTCTGGAGACTGCAAAATCTATTTTAATATTTGCAGTCAGCAGATTCTCCCTTCCACTCTCCTATTTGACCTTGTGCTAGGTCAGCATGGCTGTGGTTTTATAAAACTTCCTTCCTTCCTTCCTTCCTTCCTCCCTCCTTCCCTCCCTTCTTTTCCTTTCTTCCTTTCCTCCTTCCTTCCTTCCCCCTCCCTCTCCCTCCCTCCCCCCTCCCTCTCCCTCCTTTCCTCCCTACCTCTCTCTTTTCCTTTCCTTTCCTTTCCTTTCCTTTTCTTTCCTTCTTTCATTTCTTTCTTTCTTTCTTTCTTCCTTCCTTCCTTCCTTCCTTCCTTCCTTCCTTCCTTCCTTCTTTTCCTTTCCGTTTTTCCTTTTCCTTTGCAGAGAGCAATACCATGTTTCTGGAAGTGGGTTGGTGACGGGTCTGTTTTAAAGTCAAAATTACTACATAGGATTTCTGTATAAATGAGTCATGATTTGTAATTTCAATAAGTCTATGTTTACCAGGGTTTGGAGGGATAAAATGCACCAAGTAGTAAATATTAATCAAATGGAAGCCAGAGTTCACCATTCTCTAGGTATTTCCTGTTGACAAGTTCCCACCACTCAGCATTAATGCCTGTTCATTTTTCAATATATTTGCAGAATGAAGTGGTCTTTGAAAATTCTTCTGTCATCTTACTCAAAATTATAACACTTTCTTGAACCAATGAGCATTAAATAAAGCTGAAATGACAGCAATGATGTCATTCAATACTATGTTCGACTTCTTATTTGGCTTTGTGTTCTTGGGTGGGCTATCTAATTGAGGTTGATTTGAAAGATAAGTGGTTCTGGGATTACCTTACACCTAAAAATGACAAATATAGGTCCATCAATGTTATGTTTAGGGCATTTTCTTTTCTTCTTTCTTTCTTTCTTTCTTTTTTATATCGTGAATTGAACTCAGGACCTCACGCTTGCCAGGCAGGTGCTATGCTACTGAGCTATATCTCCAGCCACTATTTGCCTAATTCTGTGGATTGTAGTTTACCACTCTCTTCCACACTTGCGATTCTTAACTCCAGAGATTCATTGCTCAACAAGAAAGTGTATAAGGCTTGATGGCATTATCACAGAGTGAGACTAACAAGAAATAGGGCAAAGCACAAAAGGGTCCTTCACTCTTTGCTGGGAGGTGTTTTCCTTCAGAAGCATGGATGTGGATAACACAGTCCCTCAATCAGTCTACCAATCACAAAAAACTCATAATGGGTCAAATGGTCTCTGCCACCGGAGCTCGAGTAACAAATACCAGGAAAGAGAAGGATGGGTTTTATGGCCATCAGTAGTTACCCCCCCCCCAAACCTCATGCAGCCATCCGGGCATCGTTCTAGAGTTTGTGGTTAATTCATGATCTAAGGCTGGGAAAATGTGTCTGAGTACTGATGGGATTATGGGCATGAGTGCCACACTCACCCCAGGGCAGATAACCTGAAGGTAAAAGAAGGAAAGGAAAGAGGCCTGCCTGTACCACCAATGCTGCCGCTCCACCCTTTTGCCTTCACTCTTTGCTGTTTTCCACCACCATGAATGGCTGCCCTCTGCCATGTGCCACTCTGCCTTGGACAGCAGCCAAGTATGGTCTGAAACCTCCACAAACTGAGAGCTAAGTAAACCTTTCCTTCCATAATTTTGGGTGTTCAGTATTTTGTCCCCACAACGTGAGAAAAGTAACTAAGACAATAGGAAACAAATTACCAGATGCATACAACTAGATAAAAGGCATAACCACCTATAGGAAGTTTAAATTCTAATAGATGTGTTAGCAGGACAGAATAATAACTATCAGATATAAATCACATTATTCATCCATGCATGATTTATTTATTTATTTTTTTCTTGTTTCAGAACCTGTATTTGTTTATTCACTCATTTTTATGGCTGGCTCAGTCCACCCCGTGGGCCGGGCTGGCGCAGCATGTGGTGCCCGGGATCGAACCGTGGTCTCTGAAGCCGCCCAGGCTTTCCCAAGCAGGCGCTTTAGACCACTGAGCCATCCCACCAGGCCCCCATCCATGCGTGATTTTTGAGCTGTTCAAAATTCAAGAGTTAAAAACCCTAGGTTTTACAATAGGAAAGCTATCATCTATTCTGTTAATAAGCCTTAATTCTCTCTACTAAATTAGTACAAAATTTTCAGAATCTCAAATATTTTCAGCTTCTTCTTGGAAATGTGAGAGTAAAATGTTTGCTTCTTTCCCCGTCCACCTGCGGCTCAAATCTCCCTCCCCGCAAACTTCCGACATGCCTAAGTGGGATCGTGTTTTCCACTGGAGAGCCAATCCCAGGCATCAAATAGCCAAGGACGTGGGAGCCCAGAACCAGAGACAGAGAGGACAGAAGTTCAGGTCAGAGAATCTGGTGGGCTTTGATTTGCAGAGGGCAGTGCAAACCCATGAGTTACAGAATGCCTGGAAGGAACGGCCGGGGATTTGGATCCCAAAGGAGATTTACGTCAAATCCTGCGTAGGGTATAACATCTGGGTTTTTCCACGCTCCTCTCAAATTCAGGGGAAATTAATAGAATCCAGTTTCTTCTTCCTTGGAAAACTCTCCAAAGATCTAGCATCAGCAACATAGGTGGGGGTGAAGGATCCGTCAGCTTTGTGACTGGCTAGGAAGTTAGAGTCAGTCAGCAGAAAGGTGCTGCTGACCAGGCTCCTCCACCCAGAACACCACTGGACAATGAAAGGTAGTTTCTGATATTAAAAACAGCCACCTGGGAGATGAATTAGAGGCCCTGTTTCTCTTCTCACTTTGCTACCTTTGGCTCCGAGTGGTACTGTAGCTGGCCTTCATCTTTTCCTGGTGAGCATCCAAAGATCATGAGGATTGCATCCTTAGGGTCAAGGTATTTGGCCTTTGCTCACTCCAGAGTGCAACTGTGTGAAAATGTCCACGCATGCGCAGGAGAGACCACGGCCCTGCTTCCTGAGGCTATGTGTTATTTCAGCCCCCCGTGTGATGTACAGAAATCAACTCACAATTATACAATTAGACTGAATGTACACTTTTTCCATTAGTGTTTATTTTTGTCACTGGTCACATGGCTTGCTGGAAAATGAAGGCTGTTAAGTCTGGGCGGCTCATCCTGCCTGCCCCCTTTCCAGGCATTTTGCTGATCTGCTTGGATTCTGTTCTAGCAGCCTGCTGATTCTTCCCTTTAAGACTGCTCCTTGGAGTGCCAGGGGCTTGGAGGTGTGAGGACTGCTGAAATTGGACTTATGTGGCATATTTATCTTTAAAAGCTGAGGCCTCTGGAAAGAGGCCCCTGGCAGCTGACATGGAGGCCCAGGAAGAGGAGAGGAAAGTCAAAGAGGAAACTTCCGGAAGAGACTGACTCGTGCGCCAGGACTGAGGTGGAGGGAAAGGTAGGGGGGATGAGGGAGGTAAGTGCTGGTGTTAGTCTCAAGTGCCCGGCCTCTAAGTAGGGCACCCTGACGGGAGTGACCCACCATTCAGGGAATAATCGTGGTGTGTTTACTGCATGGCCAAACTGCCCGGCAGCAGCCCCACCTGATCATCCGATGAGTTTCCCAGAAGCGCAAATCAGAAAGTCAATAAGACACCACCAGTTTCCAAATTCGATCTCATTGCACATAAACTGAAAGTCTCTACAATCAATAACGTGTTACTGAATCAAAATCAGAATGCAGGGCAGCGCCTGGACCAGCAAGCGCAGCCAAGAGGTGCCTGTCTGCGAGCGAGCTCCAAAAACCTTAAATGAGATGAAGTCATAAATTTGGGAGTGAGAGATGGAAAATGAAAACAAGAGCAAAGATGTTGTCAATTTGCTCTTTACGTAACAGGTCTGATCAGCGCGGATGAACCATTCCTGGCTTTCCACAGCCTCCATAGAAAATCTCCAGCAGCTCTGAGTTTGCATCAATTTCCTCAACTCCATTTCTGACTGACTGAGAGCTGAATTTCTAAGTTGGGAAAAGCTCCTGTTGCTGCATAGTTGTGTCTGCCCCTGTGTGCCTTAGTAACGGTTCCAAGGAGATCCATGAGGCTAATTCCAACTCGCTAACCACTATTTTGGAAGTAGACGAACATTTTCAAGACCTAAGGGAACCAACCATTAAGTTCAGTTTTTCACATGGGTTTGAACAAATTCATCAGTTTCTCAAAATCTGTTTGCTCTGCAAAACTGCGGCGGCTCCTCTGTGCGGCAACCTCGCTGCATTTCTCCCACCGTCTCCCGCTTCCCTTTTATGGCCCTCAAATTAGTAGATTAAACGATCACATGTGCCGGATTTTAGCAAATAGATTCATCTTTAGTCACAAACAGATTCCCATGAGAGTGAGCACAAAGTTATTAGAAGGGAAAGATAAGTGCATTACGTGCAGTTGAAGCTTGCTGTCTGATTTCAGTTATGCAAGCCCTGATTTCTTTTAAGCACTGGCAACACATTCATTTTCCACGTTTATAGGGGGGATCTTACCTATCTAGAGTGCCATTTAGACAATTACTAATTTACTAAATGGTACCCCAGTGCCCTGAAAGAGTTAATTCTCTTTCAAGAGATAAGCAATTTATTTTCTATTTAGCAGCAGGATAAGGCCTGCCGCTTACAAATGACTATAAGTCCCTTACAGACATGGAGAGAGGGATGCTATATAAATACAGGGTATAATAATGATAATTATCATAATATAATGTCAACCCATGGTATCATTTTTACACATGCCCTTTTCTAACCTTTCTCTGAAAGACCAGGTCAACATGCTGGACTCCTGGTCACTTTTGCATTTATCTTGGCAGTCCTGGATGCCCACATCATGGCTGTACTGTGGTAATAAACAAAGTCTATTTAACTAACTGTTCAACCCAGAGATGTTCCCCAAACCTTACAGCTAAACAGAAAACACAGCCTAGAACCTACCTTTCTAGAGCTCTCAGTTTAGTTGAGGGAATGAGCAAACACTTGGCCTGAGGTAATGATGGAGGCTAAAAGAAAGCTCCTGAAAGTCCAGCTCAGGCAAAGGAACAATCGGCCACACCACCAAGCAGCTCACGCTGGCCATGGAGCGCGAGGAGTCCATGACGGTGCACACCTTCACCTCCGTTCAAAACCCACCCTTTCCCTTTCCCATTTCATTAAGTCACTCAACTTTGAGTCTCACTGACATGCGATGTGAGGCTTGAGCTAAGTTATGTCTGCAAAAATACTTTGCAATTGGAAATGTGCTGCCCAAACACAAAATAAAAATCTTTGCAAGATGTGAACTTAAAAATAAAGATATAAATGATAGGCAACAGGCAGGGAAAATAAGCACCTGCCTGGTAAGCACAAGGTCCTGGATCCTGAGTTCAGTCCCCAGTACTATCTATTAAAAAAAAAAAAAAAAAAAAAAAAAAAAAAAAAAAGATAGGCAGCAATGTTTTGTGTGCACAGAAACTTTCAACACACAGAGCCTTGGCCTTCGTTCCTAAGAAGAATCCAGGTCCAAGGCTCAGTGAGGGAGGCCTGGAGAAGGTAGGGAGGGACGGCAGCACTGACAGAAGACACATCCTTAGGAAACCAAAGAAGAGAGGTTGGGGAGGAGGGATTTTATAGATGGCTTAAACAAAAAGATGAGTTGGTGAGCTAAGGCAGGTCCCTGCAAGAGACACTCTGAAAGAGAGGTCAAGGGGAACTGAGAGAATACCAGAGGAAAAAAGACACATCTTCATTTGCCAGTGTTGCTCTAGCAGAGTGTCATGGACTGAGGGGCCTTTGACCACAGGGACTTGCTGCAAGGTATGAGTGGTGGGTTCTATTGGCTTTCCCTCTGTCTATATCTGTACCCAAATGTCTTCATTTTATAAAGACATCACCATCGTGTTAGGCTAGGATTCACCTTAGCAACCTCATTTCAACTTAAGAACTTCTTGTAAAACTCTATGCCCCAAAACAGTCCCCTCCTGCCATACTAGGGTTTGGTGCATGTGAATTCCAGAGGAACACGAGTTATCCCCTAATGACGTGTGCATTTCCAGAGGAACCTGCAGCTTTGTTTGATATGACAAGTCAACATGAAGAAGGAGGAAATAAATCTGCAAGGGCACAGAGTAGTCCAAACCCTTAATGGTGCGAAGATTTGAGCTGAAGGAAATGGCTTTGTGGAGAGAAGTTACCAAGATGTGCCTTGGTACATTACATTGTCCTAAACAGACAGACAGTCCTCTTTGAGGAGGTAATCAGAGCTTTTGAACTCTTGCTTGGGTCGTGCGTATAAACTTTGCGTTGAAGATGCTAGCTTCTTCTCTGCAAGACTGCACAGATCAGTGCTCTACAAAGTCACTTAGAGATCTGCTCTGATGATTTATCACCTGGCTTAATAAGAAGTTATTTATGATATCTGACTATAATTTTCTGCTGAGGGAGCCAAGTTCAGCATTTCGAGTGCTTGGGACTTGGGTGCCCTTATTCTCTTTCTCATTCCCGGTTAATCCATCTGAGACTATCTTACTCTCTGCTTCTTTTGATCCTGGAGAATAATTACCCACAGAAATTACACACTATATATTTGGGGAGTTATGTCACTTTTGAGTGTAACAACCCCTACCACCATCACAACCTAACATCTGAAATTTATTTTTTTTTTCTTACTGAAATATAAGACCAAACACTCAGGAATTAATGATTCCTGGTGTGGATAATTTTGTCAAATAACATGAAGAGAATAAGTACAAATACAAATACGTACAATCCCACTTGGGTGGGATTCATGAAGCATACTTACCCATTAAAATATGACTTTCTTTCTCTCTTTCTCTCTTCCTTTCTTTCTTTCTTTCTTTCTTTCTTTCTTTCTTTCTTTCTTTCTTTTTTTCTTTTGTCTTTTTGAGACAGAGGTCTCCCTGTGCAACTTAGGCTGGCCTTGAGCTCATTTTTGTAGCTCAGCCTGGTCTCGAACTCACACTGATCCTCCTGCCTCAGTCTCCCAACTACTGAGATTATAGGTATGTGCCACCATGCCTGGCTAAAAAAAAGATTTTTTTTTTTTTGTACCGGGGATTGAACTCAGGACCTTGTGTTTGCCAGGCAAGCGCTTATTCTACTGAGCTATTTCCCCAGCCCTTATGATTTTCTTTAGGTACACTTCATATACAAAATAGCTGATTTGATTCCCTTGACATTCTTATATTAAATAATAATTTTTTTTCTCCATATTACTCACTCAGCTTGGAGATCTTTTAGTGTTTCCTTTCAGAGTTAGGAGCTACTGTAACTCCCTACTTTTAAAACCCTGGGCTAGATAGTTCACACAAAGAAATGAGATGGATTTGTGGGATTCTATTCAAATATATGGCATACATTGCAGTCAAAAGTCAGGCCCTTTCTAAAACTCAACCCAGTATGATACCTTTATAGAAGAGGTTTATTTGAAAGTGGGGTTTCAGGTGAATAGATTTCTGTAGTGGCCTCCAGAAGAACTATGTGATCCTTTGGTGTAAATCAGGTAGGAAGCAATGGGGACGTACTCGAAGGACACTCCCAGTGGAGTGTCCATATAGCACCCATGCAGCATGCATAGCATATACTTACTATGTCTGTGACCTGTACCTGTGCATCCCTTTGATAACAATCTTTTCAAGCATTCAATTAGTTGTCCCTCCACACCCATGAGTTCAGGATTTGCAAGTTGAATGAATGGCATATCATTTTTAAAAAATATTTTATTAGAAAGGTTCAACTTTTACTTGTCATTAATCCTTGAATAGTAAAGCAGAAAGCTCTTTGCATGGTGTTATATTGGGCTGAGTATTATATAGCCAGAAGAGATGACAAAGGAAGAGATGCACGGGTCATATGCAAATAGCTCTGACACTTTATATAAGGGATTGGAGTGTTTGCAGATTTTGCATCTGTGGGTTTTTTTTTTTTTTTTTTTTTT
>PVJA010028341.1:0-27638 GCA_004027025.1 Myocastor coypus | reverse complement strand
TTTTTTTTTTTTTTTTTTTTTTTTTTTTTTTTTTTTTTTTTTTTTTTTTTTTTTTTTTTTTTTTTTTTTTTTTTTTTTTTTTTTTTTTTTTTTTTTTTTTTTTTTTTTTTTTTGTGGGACCGGGGTTCAAACTCACGACCTTGCACTTGCCCAGCAGGCACTTGTGCCTCGGAGCCATCTCCCCAGTTCCTAGCCTAATTAGATTTTAAATAAGTAATAAACATGTGTTGCTTATGATGAGTTAGAATTTGAAAATTTCGAATTTGGCACTTTTTTTTTTTTAATTCTAGTCAGTTGCAATGTTTTTCATTGCTTTGCCTGGCCTAGTTGAAACCCCTACAAAAATCCTAAAGGAAATCAAGAAACCTTTTATAAGTACTAGAGTTATGTGTCTTTTAAAGTGAAAGAGAGAGTGAGAGAGAGAGAGAGAGAGAGAGAGAAGAGAGAAAAGAAAGGAAGAAAGAAAGAAAAGTAGAGAGAAAGCAAGCAGGCAGACAGGCAAGCAAGAGAAAGAAAGAAAAGGAAGGAAAGAAAGAGAGAGAGAGAAAGAAAGAAAGAAAGAAAGAAAGAAAGAAAGAAAGAAGAAATCCACTGGATAAAGCAGCATCTTGCGGCCAGTCCCCAAACCTAAGACACAGAACCGGCGACATTGCTGCAGGCTATCAGTGGTCAGCAACGCAGAGGACAGCCTCAGCATGGAAGGGCCAGTACTCCCCTCTACAGACCTAGCCCTGCCCCTGGAGAAGGGAGTGGGAGCCCCGTCTGTGCTCAGCGTGGCTCTTCTGCCGCACAGACTCCTGCATTCACCTTCTCCAAAGTAGCCCCTGAAAGGGAAATCGGATGGTCCTTCTGAAATTCAACCTTGTCGTGTTGCTCTCCAGCTCAGAGCCACTGCACAGCTCCTTATGACACTGTTCCTCATTCCTGGTCCTGCATGTAAACACTGAGCTGCATAAGTTTAGTAGAACTGTTTCAGTTGGCTTGCTGAAGTACGCCCTTTTTATGAACAAGCGCCACGTCTAGGTGACAGAGAGAGGACACTCATGAATCTCTCCAACCTCTGTTCATCCCTTCCCTCTAACCATAGTGAAGTTTTGTTTCTCCAGTTGCACCATGACTGGTCTACCCATAGCCCTTTGCGTGCAATCTTTCCCTGCCTAAAGCACTCTTTCTTGGGCTGTTGCCTGGCTATGTGCTCCTGTTATGGAGTTCGCAATTGCTTGCCCTCCGCGGAGTCTTCTCTGTCTTCTGAAGCTGGTTTGCTGCTAATGTGAGGCGTTCGTAGCCTCTGAGTGTTTCCCTTCCTAGCGTCCGTCACATTTCTACATGGGTTCTGATGATGCTGGTTAGCATCGCACTCTCTAAGGACAGGAAGTTTCTGTCGCCCTGTTGCATTGAGAGCTCATCGGAGTGTCCCGAGTGGATGAGCTCTAGCCACTTGCAAGCTAAGTCAGGCCGCTGGGCTCATTGGAACCAATAAAGAACCCTTATTTTGTCATATTCCAGGCTCTCTTCCCACGGCCCTGTCCACGGTTCTGTTCCTCCACCCCAAGTGGGTCTGTATAGCCTAGCCGTGCAGAACCTATTTTCAGAGCTTTGGAATAGGATAGAGAATAGCAGTCTTAATGCCCTTCAAGATTTTATTTTAAAGAGAAAGGATAGGACACCTGGAGTTATGCTTGCTTTGAGAACTGTTTTTAATCCTTGCTGGTTTCAGCTCCAATCACATGGACTCAGCATGAGTCATTCTACATTTACAGCTACTGGGAGCCACGCTGTAATAGCCGCCTCTCCCTCCCACCTGATGGAAGCTCTGGCTCGCCCCCTCACATTGTACTGGGCATCACCAGCTTTACTTCTGATGAGAATCAGGGAAGCAAATCCTGTCTTTTAATTTAGTATTCTAATTTTGCCTCTTCTCAAAGTCTTGAAACAGTCAAGTGTGTGCTGGACACATTGTAGCCTCCTGCTTCCCTGGGTCTCACGGAGCTGCTGGTCGGTTTGCTGGGTCACATTTCTTTTTTTTTTTTTTTTTGTCTTTTTGAGACAGGGTCTCGCTATGCAGTTCAGGCTGGCCTTGGGCTCACTTTTGTAGCCCAGGCTGGTCTCGAACTCACACTGATCCTCCTGTCTCAGCCTCCCAAGTGCTGGGATTACAGGTGTGAGCCACCAAGCCCGGCTTGGGTCACATTTCTGATGCGGCGCAGTGGAAACCTAAAAGTGCAGATATTTCCTTTAAGAATAAACAAACCTGGCCCACTGTGTGGCAAAAATGAGAAATAATAAAAATGAAACAAGAGGATATCAGGTGTATCTGTGCCTGCTTTTCCTCTCTCACACTATGGATGGAAACCAGAGGTAAAGAAAATTCAGTCAAGGGGTTTCTTTGCTCAGTCACCCCAGCCTGCTAATGAGACCTTCAGGCATCCATGTGACCCTGCACTTAAGCCTCAGCTTAGGGAACCATGTACAATAACCGAGATACTCAATTGAGGTTAAAACTTGCTTGCTTCTTGGTGTGAGGCAAGAGTTATAAAACACGGGACAGTGTTAAAGCTACCATGGAGGGACAGCTGTCAGAGCTGGAGATGGTGAGGATGTGAGCCTCTAGTCCCTCTGGTGGGCACTGGTCCACATCACAGGCAGCCCAGTGGCGGTGGCCGTTGGCTTCAGAGGGCCTGGCGGACAGCAGTGAGAAACACACCATTCACTTCATTGGAACGAAGCATGATAGAGATTCCTGAGTCAGACCTCTGTTTCCCAGGGAAAGTGAGACCCACACCAGGGATTTCACCTGTCACTTCATGAATGCCTGGAGCAGGGGCAAGGGCAGCCAGAAGGAACCTTGAGGCTCTGTGGTACCAAGTGTACCTTGCAGATTGGCAAAAGGACACTCAGGGCCTCTTAGAAGCCATCCCTTTCCATGTGGCTAAGAGGATACCTTTTCTAATCTCCCATTCAGCTAGACTAATAATTAGTGATAGAGCCTTTATCAGGTTGTATCCTTAAGTTCTGCAGCCAGTACGGTAGGTGCTAGAACTTTCCCACCAATATGTTTCATGGGCAGCCAACTTCAGATTACTTGCATAATGGGCATAAGTCAGGACAAAAAAAAAAAAAAAAAAAAAAATTTCATAGGAAATGAATTCAGCATACGTTTAGGAACTATTTCCGATAGTATCTTTGTAAACCATATGACATTTCTGTCTCTGCAAGACATTACTCACCCTCTGATAGTTTATATATTGATAGTCAATAGTTACATAGAGCTGTATCTCACTGTTTCAACTCTCACTGCATCTACGTAAGAAAACAGTATATTGAGTCTGATGCCACATCTCCTCCTCAGACCAAAAAAGTCATATGTACTCATAGCAGAGCCCTAACATTGGATCTTAGCATTATCTCAAGTCGACTTGTAATTAGTTATCACTTAAGAAACTGAATGTCATTGCTTATTTGTAAGGAAAGGGACACTGCAGTGGCCAAGAATCAGTATCATAAAAGGTGAATTATTTCAAGTTTTCTTCCAGCGCAGGTTAAATGAATCTACAGTCACCTCCCACCATTCTCTCTTTGCTCCAATGTATATTTAGCAGGGCTCAGACTAGAGGGAGAGGATGGGCAGATGTTTAAGAAGTCGCCTTTTACAAACCCATTTATTTGAGCTAGAAAGATGATTCAGTGGAAAAACCTGCAGAGGAGATCTGGAGATCTGCATACAAACAATGTGATGCCACTCAATATGGACCCAGAACGGGCGTCACAAGCATTGCTCCTGCTCTGGCATGGAGGCAGGCTAGACTGAGGCTTTGGTTGACCTGGCTGTGATAAGAGCTACTTTGGCACTGGAAAGGAGCCCAGGACAATATGAACCTATCCAAACTGGGGTGGCTATGATGGTAAAGCAAGAGAGCAGCCCAATTGTTTGAGAAGTGGTGCTGGAAGATTCCATTAATCAAATCTGCGCTTAAGCTTTTGCTGTGTGTTAGCAGAAAAGGTAGTTCAAATAGATATAGAGATATGTGTATATGTATATGAAGTTTTCTGAAGGTCTTAGCAGCCCAGGTAAGTAACACTAATTGCTGTAGCCAGCAAATTCCCAAATTGCAGCACTTTATAGTGTGTCCCTGAAAACATAAAGAAAATGTATAGCAGCTGTTTTCTATTACTTAGAGATAAGAGGACTTTGGTGGACCCCACCACCATTCTATATGGGGTGGAGGTCACATGCCGCGTTCTCTGGACCTGGCCAATGAAGGGAGAGAAAGCATTCAGGATCTAGCAAAGTGGGAGAAATGAGATCTGAAGGCTGGTGATGAAAATGTAACCATGTTCTTTCTACTCACATTTCTTTTTATTTATATTTATTATTTTATTATTTTGTATTTTATTAGTGCATGGTCTACAGAGGGTCTCACTACATAGATCGAACTCATAGTGATTCTCCTGCATTCAGCTTCCCAAGTGCTGGGTTCACAGGCACACACCACGACACCAGTCTCAGTGACCATCTCAACAGGCCCTGTGGGCAGGGCTGGCATGGACAGCATGGCAGGCTGGGATCTCTGTCCTTTGCATTTGCCTAAGCAAGGGCTTTAATCTGCTGAGCTATCTGGCCAGCCCCTGTACTCACATTTCGTTGGAAATGTCAGTTAGCGAGGCTTGGTTTTGTGGGTACTCCAGGGCTCACCAAAGAAATTGTTCTGTGCCCATCTCTGCTAAGCTTTCATCACCATCATCCTCACTCAGTTTTAATCAGCTTACCTTCCTAGGAGTTTCCAAATCAAATTTTGTGGCTTATTCTTTTTTTTCTAGATTCAATTTATTAACTGATAATAAATTTATTGTTTCCTATGCATGTCTTCTATAATGACATAATTCAAATTAATAACTTACAAATGCACTTGGTTTGTCCCAAGTGGATAATGTAACATCTAATTTTTCCATATCAACAATTGAGACAACTCTTTCTCCTTGACAAAGAAAAGTTTTATTCAACTATGCAGCAAAGTTTAGTTGAGAAAGTCTACAGCATCTGAGTTGCTGGATGTTCAGCTGCGAAGAAACTAGATTCAAGTCTGAGGGCAGGAAATTCCTGTTTTAATAAGGAAGAAGAAGCATTTTAGAAAAAGGGGATATTGTCCCAAGACAAGTGAAACAAAGGAACTTGACCTCCACAGAGGAGTGAAGGCCAGCATTCCTGAGGAAGTGATACTCCTCTGAGCTGTGAGGAATGAGTCAGGGCTTAGACATCTCAGACTTCAACACAGTGACCTGAGGAAATGAAAAAAGGCCCAGCATGGTCAGACCTCAGAGAGGCAGGAAGAATGTGATGCAAGATGAGTTCTGAGAGATGGACCAGGAAGGGCCTAGGCCTTTGCTAAGGATATTGGCCTTTCTCCCAAAAGTTGAAGTGCAGCCATTTTATTACTTTCTACGCCACTCATCCATTACAGGTTTTTCCTGAAAGGTCTTTGGCAATAGGGGACAAAAGGACGCGTCATCAGGAGTAAGTGAATGGCAAACGGCCTCTTCAAGTGTTGTGGTTTCAGCCACAGGCTGTGGATTCCGTGTCTCTAGCCCTTCTCATTGTTTCGTAGAGCTGAAGGGAAGATGAGCCTGAATTAGGCACGGCTTGGTAACAAAAACACAAGCTGAAAAGGGGAAGGAATATGCCAGTCCAACTCTTGGACAAGTTGGTAGGAATTCACCTAATTTGGGGGCCGTACTGCTGGCTGATTCTTACCAGCGCCTTTCTGACTGTTGCCCAGCTCAGCTCCAGGCTGCCTTCTTCTCCTTCACATCTGTGGGTCCTGTTGGAGTTCTTTAGGGTCTTCAGAGCATCTCATCCAATTAAACCAGATCTCTTGTTCTTTACATCCTCCCCACAGACTGAACAACCTCTCTTTTCTGTCTAAAACCTGAACACACTTTGCAATTCACCTCTGAACTCTCATCTCTGAAAAATATGCCCTGGACCCCACACTCCCCCCCAAAAAAAAATCTGTTCTGGCCCCCCCACCACCACCATGGCACACAGCTGCTGTCTCAGAGATTATCTTCAGCTCACTGTCAAGGAGACACAACACTGGCTTCTAAGAGTAAAGCTGGGCTTCAGTGAGCTGACAGAGCAAGGGAGAATGGAAACCAACAGGCCACAGAGCCGGGCTTTGCTGTGTGTTGTCAGAAAGCCCAGTCAGGCCACCCATGTTCTTCTGCAGTTTAGGACACGTTCCATAAAGAAGGCCGGAGGGGTTGAGGGGCAGTAAGGTATTCTGATATGAATCCAGTTGGTCTTGTGTACAACACCTAATGAGAGAATGTTTGTGTAGACAAAGCCTTGTCCACAGATGAAGACCGTGTGGCCTTGAAGACCTCTAGATACAGACGAGGGGGAGACAGTGCTGCCTTCCATCTGGCCCAGATTATCCAGTCACATCTCATTGGAAACGACCTGCCCTGCAATCATCCTGGCCTGCTTTGTAGTCCCCAAGAAGTGACATCTGTTTTGACCTCTGCATTTCTTTATTCTAGCATTGAATACATCTGTCAGATCTTTTATGTCGTAAGTGTCCCATTTTGATGCTAGCTTGTCCCTGAAGATTCTGTCTCTCAAGTTAGAAGTTATCTCTCTCGTCCGGCCACGTTTGACATTATCTTAATATATGTACTTAGTGGTGTGTGTTTCATGTTTCCTATAATAGCAGCTTTTGAGCAGAAGACCTACAACTTGTCTTTGTGTTTCCTAGAGCTCCTTCTAGTGGGAAAAAATAGTTTGAGGTCAGGAAATATTAAGCTCAAACTGAACCCTATGATGAAAACATTTGTTAGCATACTGCCTTCAATCTCTTAAGTCCTTTACCAAGAGAGTTGGAATTTCTCATTTTTAGGAAATAAAGGAGAAAACTTTCCAGGACATTCTTGGAGTGAGGCTTGATTCATGTTAGGAATTCAGAAAGAACACTTTTTATCCTTGTACACGTATGTGTCCACTGAATGGCATTGAATGATTTTATCACGTGTAGAAGGGAGGACCAGTGATAGCTTAATACAGAATGTTAATGCAGTACATTTCAGACAACAAGAGGATTCTCTGATCCATCCTATTTACTAAAGGATTGTCAGTGGTGGAGGTCTGGAGGCTGGGGCCAAAGAGCCACAAGCTGGAGCCTAGCCTGGGGGACTTAACAACTTAGTGAGACCCTGTGTCAATAATAGAAAATGAAAAGGAGCAGGTATGTACGTAGGTCAGTGTGATGATGCCAAGGAGTTCAGTCCCCAGAGAGGAGTAGGAAAGAGGAGACTGGAGCTGGGGAAGGAGGGAGAGAATATGAGGGCAGAGGGGAGGAAATGAGGCACGGGGGAGAGAGAGGAAAGAGAACTGAAATTAAGAGTTTGGTGATTTGCCATTCTACACACATATTAAAGGGAACTAGAACTTGAACTTGATCAGTCTCTAGGTCCTTTACTCTTGATCCTGCAATCAAGACAGTAGATGGTGCATCTCATAAATCTACTCCTCTCCAGGAACATAATCATGGCTTTCATTCTCCTAGACCTTAAATATTCTCCCATAAACTGCTTTCTTTCCAGGCTAACCTTCCAAATCCATTTCATCTTTCCTCACTGGTCAACTTTTCAGCCATTTTCCTGTGTTCTTCTGAGGTACTCTGCCCTGGAGAGACTGTTTCTTTCATGTAGTCAGGCGTAAGGTCCAGTTGCTTTGAGATACTGCTCAGAGAGGTAAGAGAAGTGCATGAGATACAGCCCACTCCGTCAGGCGACACTTTCAGGAGACCGGAGTGTGGCCAGGTGCCTGCTGATCAGGCAGTAATGGCAGCCTGGGAAGCTTGAGGTGGAAAGGTACTGAATAACTGTGAGGAAAAAAAGCCCACGCCAGGGAGGTTTCGTATTTTGCAAGGCTTCTGTCAAGACTTGATAAACTCTTGTCACTTGTTGGTGAATGGCTTTATTCAGTGTCTTAAAATACAGCTGCAGCTTGGGTTGCACCCTCTTGGCTTAGAAGGGTGATTAACTAGCTGTAATGAATAATGATTTAATTGCCAGTTCGGCTCCATGTGTGTGACTGTTTTTGCCTCTCCCCTCTTCAGCGTAAGCCAAGTCTTCTCAGGAATAAAGATAATCCAGAATTCGTCAACTGCCTTCCAGCAAATTCTCATTCAGTCTGCCACAGCAAGAAGGTTCCAAAGTGACACCACCTTTTGGCTGAATAAATAAGTAAATAAATAAATAAATACAGGCTCCCACTCAGCCAGTTAGATCTTAATTTCCACAGCATCGCCAGTAGCTGTGAACAGGGTCTGTACTTCATTTTAGATATTTCACTCTAACCTTGTATATTTTAATCCGAAGGAAAAATGCTCTTTTAATAGCCATTTAACCTTTATATGCGCAGTGGATGCAAAACCACTTAAAATGTAAAGCTTTCTTTTTATGGACTTGCGTACAGGTCCCCTTTTTGACAGAGTTTTTGTAAGCGCTACTGAAGCATGACGTAGAAGCCCCTGCAAGCTCCAGGCCTCGTACATGAGCTGCTTTCCATTTGCATGTGTTCTCTGTTCGGTTAATTATTTTAACCGTGACTTGCTGTTTTAAGGAAGGAAGTCCTTTCTATATATAGCTAAAATCCTTCTTTTCCTTTAGTAGAAGCATTTCATGTTTTCTTCCTCAGGTATCTACAAGCTTAACTTCCTATCAGTTGCACTTGACCATAGTAATTGTATACACTTTACCACCATGAGAGGTACAGAGGCGGGCCTCAGAGTTGAACCCTGATCTTAATACGTACCTCAGGCTTAAGTTTCCTTATTCAAGAAACTTGTATGTAGAAAGATAGTGGAGGAATACACTACCTGTCATTCTAATTTTATTACAAAGTCACTCATCTCCTAGGCAAAACTTAAATGATGCAGCGGTACCTGGAATGAAAAGTGAAATTCTTCCGCACTCCTTCCCCTCGAAGAAATCATTGCTAATGGTCTGTGCCTATACTTCAGAAATTTCTTGTGCATCATAAAAATACAGAATATTTACTCTGCATTCCGTTTTTGCCTTTATTAAACACTATATGCTTTATATGTTTTCCCAGAATGATCATGCAAGCTCAGGGCTTTGCCGTTTTAGTGGTGTAACAGAATTCTGTAGGATTCTTCGGCCTTGCCATTTCCCCACTGTAAAGAATTTAATACTTTCAGCCTTATTCATTAAAGTCAAATATCTTCATGTAGTTCACTTCATGGAATTTTGAGCCTTTCAGCAGGACTGATCTCAGCAATGGGCCTGCTAAGTCAGTAGCCCTCCAAAGAAGGGACACGTTTGTTCTTCTCAGTGATGTTTAAGACAGACTCTTCATACTCTCCCTAACCTTGAATATGTTCCTTCTTTTAAATGCTTACCCCAAAGATTGTCCAAAAGTGGAAGCTCAGTGTCTTAATTTGTATTTTATAATTAAAGCCTGAAGTTGGCATGATTTCCTCTGTGTAGTAATCACTCGCCCATTCACGTTCTCTGTCCATTGTGATCATTGTTGTAGGGTGATTCATATATTTTCTGATTAGCACATCAGAAGTTGTATGAGTCCTAACCTGTGACCAGTGGTCATTTTACACAGTCACAGAGTTCTCGGTGTTCTCCTGGGAGAATGACACCAGTTGGAGGAAGCAACCTGCCTGGCAGGGGTCTCCACAGTTTTAAGTCTCCTTGCATAGACAAGCTCTGATCAGATAAGGCACCTTAGTTTTTACCTGCATTTCATGCTGAGCTTTGAGCTTGAGATTAAACAGTGGTTCCTGGGACTAAAGATGTCTACAGTTATTTCAGTGGGAGGAAGAACACTAGTTTGGTCACAAAGAGATCTGTCTCAGACTCTGCAACCTAACATTTTAAAAGTGGAGGGCCTTCTGAGATTAAATGTCAAATTCCTATTTTATTACAAACACTCATGTACTATACTTAAGTTATGCAGTGAATATGCCAACATGCATAAAATAGTGACAGCTGTGAATTCCTGGGTACCTTATTAGTAAATGCATGTTACCTTTCCCATGGCTTCCATATGTATTTGAAAATCTGGGGAACTCTTGTATCCATAGAAAAAATGCTCAAGGTTCATTTACAATTATTGCTCTTAGTCTAGTGCTTATGTAGGTGTTTTTTCATTTACTGTTACCTTATGTAGTCCATAGATGACCTGTTGCTAACTCAAGAGCCAGCAAGAATCTGGTCGTGCGTAGCTAATGTGAACACAGCTTTGTAGGAGGAAAGTGACTGTTCAAAGCTTCTGTCAAGACTTGATAAACTCTTGTCACTTGTTGGTGAATTTCTTTTTTTTTTTTTTTTTTTTTTTTTTTTTTTTTTTTTTTTTTTTTTTTTTTTTTTTTTTTAATTTTTGTAGAACTGGGGATCAAACTCAGGACCTTGCACTTGCCAGGCAGGCACTTGTGCCCCTGAGCTATCTTCCCAGCCCCGGTGAATTTCTTTATTCAGTGTCTTAAAATATAGCTGTAGTTTGGGTTCATGGGCATTCGGCTGCTTAACTCCAGGGCAGTTCCCACATCTTCAGGGTTTTGACTCCAAATGTGCCCCTGTTCTTTGCTGGGGGACCTGGGCCAGGTCACCTTAACTTCTAGGCCTCAGCTCCTTTTTCTTCCCTTTCAAAGAGGGGAGTAATGAATGCATTGGGATCCTATATAGGATGGAGATGGGTGGATAGTAACTTCCTGCCATTTGTGAGAAGTATGGTGTGTTACCAGAATGCGAGGAATTCTCCAAGTCTCCACTGTTGTTCCTTATAGTGGCAAGAGAAGGACTGCTAGTTTTGACAGTAACTTCAGTAATTAAATATGTTTTGATTGTAGCACGTTACCATATCATATAGAAAATTGTTGATATTGTGTCTCCCGATCCTTCTGAAATGGACTTATTTTTGTTCCAGTTTTCATATTTTAGATCTGATAGGAAAAAGCAAAGCCATACCTGGAATTCTCATTCTCCCTCTGAAATAAAAGCAGTGATTGTAAATTAGTGACAATGAGCCTTCTAGAGCTTTCAGTGGTAGCAGCCCGCAGTGGCATGCATGCCGCAGTTCTCACCGCTGCTCAAGATAGGAGCCTGAAGCCTGTCTCCTGAATGCTTCTGTGATCTTTAAAAGAAAGACCTCATTGCCATAGTCAGCTACATACACAGGACTCTTTTACACCAGTTTTAAAATTCAGTAATATTTACTATGGTAAGTTTATTCAGAGACATATTTAGTTTATATTGTTAAAATGGAAACTTGGTGGATAGTTACTTTAAAACCCTTGCATGCTCAGAAATGTCTGTTTTCTTTAAGAATCTTAGTTGCGTAGAGTTAGGTCCCGTTACTCATTCAGTGCACTCAGCAAGTGCTCCAGGGTCTTCAGATGGAACAGAGCCATAGGGACAGGGCACCCACTGCCAACTGGTACATCTCTAGTGGAAGAATGACAAGCACTAAACACCACCGACGTGTGTCGTGCACCATGATAGGCGATATACGGTATGCAAGGAAAAGGAAGCAGGAGAGAGGGGGATGCTGTGCTTTCCTCATGAGTACACAGGCTGGGCTTTCTGTGAGAAGACCGCCTCTGTGCAGTCGCTTAAAAGCCAGGAAGGAGTGTGTTTTCAGTGTTGGAGGAGCCAGGGGACCGAGGGACACCGTGGAAAAGTGAGGAGCTGGAGAGTTACTGGGAGACGACATGAGAAACACAGCCTGGGGAGTTAGCCACAAAGACCTTTTCTAAGCACTCGTTCACATACCAGCATGTTACTTGCACCATGTGGGACTTAACTCTGTTTTAAATTACAGAATCAGGATTACAAATGCAAGTTATTTTGTCAGTTCAAAATATATAGTAGTAGACCAACTGAACTGAACTCAAAGAATGCTCAAAGCAAGGGACTAAGATTCAGTGGTGGCCCACCTGGGGCACCCATGCTGCAGCAAGCTGTCCGCTGTCACTGAAGCTCTGAAATGTTCCCCAGCAGGGTGGAACCATCTTATTTTGTGTATGAAGCACCAAGTCTCAGAAAAGAAAAAAGACTGTCACACGGCAGCCAGTCGATGCCTGTGGAAGTAATGTTTGGCATAAAATATGCACATAGACAAATGTGTGTGTCGATGTACTCTTGGGGAAATTCTCACAACATGAGCGCATGTTGGAACAACCGTGCTGAGACGTGAGGGAGCACTAGTCTACATGACCACAAACAGCCAACAACAACTGGGCCTTTTTCCCTCCAAGACAGGACCACTGAAAGCTTACCTGCTTTCGTAGTCTATAGCTGTGTGTAGTTTTCTTTTGTTCTGTATGATGCTTGTGTGCTAGCTTTTAGCATAATATTTCACTTATTTTATCCTTGAAGTGTGATAATTTTACATTTTATTTTTAGGCCTTTGCTCAGTTTGGGTGTTGGTTTGCTGTTGTTGTTGTTGTTTGTATGAAATCATATAGTGTGAGGCTCAGGGAGATAGATACCTGTTCCTATCTTGTGTGAGAAGCATAGTGTGCTATCAGAGTGGGAGGAATTCTCCAAGTCTCCAGGCTTACATTATGGTGTAATGCCATAAGCACCTTCCTGGCAAACACAAGTCCGAAGTTCAGTTCCTGGTACTCCATGCCACACTGGCCCCAGAACCTCAGGCATGCTGTGCCACCCCTGGAACTGTGCATGGTGGTGCATTCCTGTAATCCCAGGAAGATTGCTGTAAGTCTTAGCTGCATAGTGAGATGCTGTACGAAATAAGTAAAAAATGTTATAAAATGATGATGATGATGATGATGATGATGATGGTGAAGATGTGTGTGCCACTGTTCTTTGGCCATATGAGTCCTCATTTATTCCAACACTCTTTGTCATAAATTAATCACCTTTACATGAGTTGTCAGTCAGAACAGTAGAGATCGTATGAATCATATGTGAGTTAATTTCTGGATTCTCTGTCCTGTTTTACTGATCTGTACTATCTGGACAGCAGTGGTTTTGTGGAAAATCTGGAAACCAGAGTTCGATATGTTCTGTTTCTCCATAACCATTTTGGCTAACCTACTTATTTTACCTTTGCATATCAGTATTTTAATCAGTTTGTCACTGTTCACAAAGAAAATTCTATTGGGATTTTGATTTGAGCTGTGTTGTCTGAATTAGTCTGAAGAGTATGGCACATCAGTACTACTGAGTTTTCCAACCACTAATACAGCATATGCCTTCATTTATGTAAGCTTGTAATTTCTTTAATTATCATTTTGTAGTTTTTAACCATAAAAGCCTTGTATATATTGTAAGAATTTAATGAAATATTTCATGGTTGGAGTGATTTATAAATGATACTTTTGAAAATTTTTAAATTTCCTGCTGTTCATTGCTACTCTACAAATATTCACATTTATATGTTTGACTTCATGTCTTCTGGCCTTGCTGGACCTATTTAGTAAGTCTAGTAGCGTTCCTTTTTAAACTTCAAGGTGTTTAATGAAAACAAGTATTTCTGTTAATATAGACTATTCCTTTTTTTTTTTTTTTTTTCCTTTCTTTCTAGATCTGTACTTATCCTGGTCCCTGTTCCATGTACTGGCAAGCACCTACAGTTGAATGTTAAGTAGAGAATAGATCAGTGAGCATTGTTGCCTTCTTTCCAATCTTATGTGAAAGCACTGATTCTTTTATCATTAAGTGTAATACTACAAGTCAGATTACTGTGGAGGCTCTTTACCAAGTTGGGAAAATTCCACGTTTCTATTTTTTGCCAGTTTTAATCATGAGGGGCTCAGTATTGTCAAGTGATTTTCAGCCTCAATTCATACACAAGTGAGATTTTTTTTTCTGTAGTCTGTTAATATGATAGAAGACTTTCATTAATTTTGAATGATGTACTAGGCTTGCATTCTCAAGATAAACCCCAGTTGGTTAGGTTATACTAAGGTTGTACTGTTTAAGTAGTGTCACTTCTAATTTGTTAGTAGTTTGTTAAGGAGAGTTGCTTCTATGTCAAGAGGGACATTGGTCTGTAGTTGTTTGTGTATTTGTTAGTTTTTGGAATGCATTTGATGATTTGGTATCAGGAATGTTGATAAGTTTCTCTGTCTCTTGTTCTTCTGCAATAATTTCCATGGAATTTATTGTATTCCAGTAAATGTTCCTTCAACATCTGATAGAAATCAATTGTATCAGCAAATTCTTTAACATGGGCTGTTATCTATATGTTTATTTTTAAGAGAATTTTGACAGTTTGCTGAAGTAATCCACTTCCCTGAAGTGACTGAATTTATAGGCAAAAGGTTATCGTATTTTGTTACTCTTATTTTAATATCTGTAACTATTATAACAACATTTTTTCTCAACTTCATGATATTTGAAGCTTTCATTTTATTTCTCTGTTTCTTCTTGATCACTCTAGATAGTTTTTCAATTTTATTGATTGTTTTCTCAAAAGTATGTACTTTGATTGCATAGGTTTTCATTCTTGTTTTCTATTCCCTATTTAGACTTTTATTTATTATTTTCTTCATTTTGCTTGCCATATGGGAACATGTAATGTAATGCTCAAGACTAGGCATGCTTTTTCCCTTCTGAAGCCTTTCACAGAGGTCTTCAATCCCAGCGCCACGGACTGATACTAGTCCATAGCCTGGAAGGAAATGAGGACTTGGCGAATAAGTAAGGCTTCGTCTGTGTGTACAGCTGCTCCGAATCACTCGGATTCCAGCTGAGCCCCATGTCCTGCCAGGTTAGGAGTTGAAATAGGTTCGCTCTCAGGCTCCAATCCTGCTGTGAGCTGCGTCTCCTAGGAATCCAAGCTGCAGTTTCCTCATGAGGCTCCAATATCATGGCAGCAATAAAGTGCAGAAAGTAATAATAACATAAAGTGTACAATAAACGTAATGTGCTTGACTCATTCCAAAACCACCCTTATCCCACCTCTCATTTTGTGGAAACCATACCTTTCGCTGTAACGTTCAGGGCCTGCCGGCCTTTGGTGTGCAGCATTTGTCTCGGTCTAGTTGTGAGTGACTTGACCTTGGTTGACTTGGCAGATTTGCTGCTGCTGTCATCACCCTCGGTGTGCAACACATGTCAGGCGTCTCTCCTGTTACCTCTGTGCAGCAGGTAGTGGTCTGGCACGAGGCCCTTCTCAGTAGCTGCTCTACCCTCAGCGGTGGGTCTCACTTTTGTGCCCATATCTCAGAATAGTGCCTCTCTTGACTCGGCCCGACACTACACTGCTTTTACTTTCTATTTGGTGTTTGTGGATCAGGCGGACCCTGGGAAACTGTCATTTCTTGTTCCTGCTCCTTAGTCACGTAAAGACAATGCAGTTCACCACACTTTCCTCCAGGCATAAGTCTTCCATTCCAAAGGGAGCTACTGGAGAAGGATCTGTGCCTAGCAGGGAGCCTCTCCCGCCGCTGCTGCTCCCCAACTCTGCAGCGTGCATCCCAGCAGACGCTTTATCAGAGTCCTCGCCCTCCTCTAAGAGCTTCTTGTGAGCATTGGGTAAGGGCTGTGCAGAAATGTATCGATTCATTTCTGCTCCTCACTGTGCCCAGGGACTCTGTGTTCTTAACGCTAACGGGTACGGTGGTTCTCAGGTACAGTCTGCCTTGTTCAGTGGATTAATAATTTTGGTGAAGTTTTCTTTCTGGTACTACAGCATTCAGAAACACATTGCATCGTATTAACAAGACAGCCTCTTCGTGCTTGGAGGGGCTGGTCTTTCCTTGGGCTTCAGGTTAGTAGATTGCTCTGCCACCTAGTCCTCTGATGAGCTTCAGTCGAGTTACAGATTAACAGGACCGCGTGACATGATGTCTTTGCATGGCTGCAGTCAGTATGTTTTCCAACTTCACCTTATGTAGGAGGCCTATTCATTTTCCCTTATGTGTAACTCTCTGTTGTATAAAAGTGCCGTAACGTTTTCATTCTATTGTTGTGAGTCACTTGGGTTCTTTGAAGTTGGTTACATTGCTACAAGGAATGTTTCCATAAGCACATGGTGTGTGTATGGGGGTGTAGGTGTGTCTTTCTCAAATTCAATGGGTAGAATAATGTAGGAGACCAAGAAGAACATACGTATGTATGTATGTATGCATACATACATATATATAGCAAATTATTTCTATAATTTTTTCAATAAAGTATAATGTAAGGGAAAGGAAACCTATCTCAAGTGACTATCAGACACTTAGTAACAGAGTTTGTTCAATGTAAAGTAGCTGAAACTTTAAAGTCATATACAAAGGCAGGAACTGTTGAAGGGACGACCCACAGAATGGAAAAAAAATAATAATTGCTAGCTGCTCCTCAGAAGACTGTATACTCTATACTCAGCTAGAGTATACAAAGTTGGGCAGCCAGATAGCTCAGTGGACTAAAGTGCCTGCCTAGGCAGAGTGCAGTGGCCGGGGTTTGATACTCGGCATGCCGTGCTGGCCCCCTCCCACGGGGTGCACTGTAACTGAGATCGAGACTG
Organism: Myocastor coypus; assembly: GCA_004027025.1. Lineage (NCBI taxonomy): Eukaryota > Metazoa > Chordata > Mammalia > Rodentia > Myocastoridae > Myocastor > Myocastor coypus. Next base: position 11,125 of record PVJA010028341.1, on the reverse strand, counting down.
CAATCCCAGCGCATGAAAGGTTCAAAACAGGAGAATCACTATGAGTCCAATCTACATAGTGAGACCCTATAGACCCTGTAGACCCTGTCCTAAATACAGAAGAAAAAACAAATCAAAATAGAATGTGTAAAGTACTAAAAAAAAAATCAACCTACAAAACAAAAGGTCCAATCAAAAACTGGCTATTGAAATGGATAGACACTTCTAAAAAGAAGAATTATAAAACACTAGTAATTACATCAAAGTATTCAGCATCCCCAATCATTAGAGAAATACAGACTAAAATACTGAGATTCCATCATACTCCATCAAGAACCACAATCTACCAACCTCAGAAACACCAGCAAATGTTGGCAAAGTTGTGCAGAATAACCACAGTCAGTGGGGTATACACATTCTTCAGAAAAGTAACTATTCTGTTTGAACCAGCTACACCTGTTCTGTGTATCTAGTCGAAAGAGTTAGAGGCGTTGGATAATAGTGAGCCCCGCTGTGCCAGATTGACAACTGGCAGTCAACTTGTCACACCCAACTCAACAGAACCGCCGTGGTGCTGGGTGTGGGAGGCACACCTGAGGGCTGGTGCTGGCAGCCTAAGAGGCAGAACTGGAGAGGAAGGAGAGAGAGGCTTTGGTGAAGCTGTTGGAAGCTGTTGGGAAGCTGCTGGCGGCTACTGCTTATCCTAAAGGAGCTTGTCAGGCTTTCGTTCCTGATGAATTTTGCTGCTCTCATCATCGAAGGAACTCGAGACCTGGGTGTCGCTGAGAATGGCTGCGGTTCCCTGTGGGGGTCCTTTACTCCTTACTTTGAGCATCGCTTCCTGGCTGTAGAGGGGAAAATGGAGCATTGCTTGTCTCCTGGAAAAGTTTGGTGCATTCACTTTCCTGGTGGGAACTCAGCCTTCCTCCTCAGCAGAGGGAGGGGCTCAGGACCTCACTGTCGCTGAGGATGGCTGTGGTACTTTTGGGGAGCTCTGATGCCTTCTTTGAGCGTCAGTTCCCAGCTTCCGTGCAGATCCCTCAGCCTGCCAGTGCACATCCATCATTCCACTGGCACAGCCTTTCTAGCCTCCACCAAGTTCCCAGCACAGATCCCTGAAATAGGCCTGCATAAGACATCCTTGCGGGCTCTAGGCCTCCAGCCGCACTCACAGGGGGAATTGTTATGCGCTCTAGGTCTTTATCTGGACTCACACAGGACATCACTGTGGGATGCAGGTCCTCAGCTGGAGGCTGTGGTCTTCACTGTGTGGACAGATTTCCTGTATTCTGTCTGTATGTGGCTCTTTGGGTGGCTACTATAGAAGAGTCTTAAAATTAAATGCCCTGTGTTGTATCAGTGCACTCATAAAACTCTAAGCTACAACATGGGCATATCCGTTTTATAGCAGCACAGCTAAACTTCAGAAGCAGCTCAGATGCCCATCAACAAATGGATAAAATGTGTCTATACCCACAGTGCAACACCAGTCAGGCATGAAGCATGGCAAATTTGAATCGTTTTTTAAGAAAACGGAAACACTTTAACACCATCGTGCTGAGTGAAATAATTTAACACAGATGAATAAATACCATATGATTTCTCTTTCATGAGAAACTCCAAGTACAAATAATTTAAAGACTAAAATAGAGGACAGATGATCACGAACAAGGAGGGAGACTTTGTGGAGATGGGTAGGGTCTCTGGGCATGGCAGGAGAAGAGAGAGTGCAAAAGGGAAGAAGAAATGGGTCAAGGGATAGTGTTTATATGTACCAGTTCTCCACAACCAGCATCTCTTAAGTATTGCCACCATATACTAATAAAAGGGAGGCAACAAAATTTGCATAACAAAAAATCTCATACAACCCTATAATCTGGTAGAGCTATGGATATTTGCTCCCTAACCATTAGGGGAGAACCTCTTACAGAAATTGGCATGTGGAAAGTGAAAGTTGAAGAAATAACTTTCATTAATGTCAAAGATAGAATATAATCAAGTGTTATCATGAAAATGAAACACATAAGCACCCTGAGACCAAAAACAAATAAAAAAAAACCAGAAATTGGAGAATAAACAATAACTTCATATCAAAGAAGATATTTGATATGGATCTTTAATGGAGGAGCTCAGATAGGAGTTAAAAATGAGCTAGGTAAAGCTCAGGTTTCCTTCCTGAAATGCAGGAATAGTAATGCTAATATAAAAGAAATAATGTAGCACCAGGCACCTTGTAAGTGTTTAATGCCTGTTAATTACCATCATCACTTTCCTTATCCAGCGTCTGCTTTATCTTAATCTTCAGTGATTTCATAGCACTCTGTCAGAACTCTGCCCTTGTTTTATGACAGTTATGAGGGGGAAGAGGTCTGGTTCTTCTACCTTAGAAGACAAAGTCCTAGAAATTATTCATTCAGGAATGGTGGATCTTAGAGCATCACTCATTGCAAAATTCTCACTTGCACATTAGACAACAGATCCAGGGAAGGTATTGGCCAAGGTTGAACTTTAGTAGTACACAAGCTGTTCTGCTGATAGGTTTTGTTTTTCTATATCAAATGGAGTCTTTACAGATGGAGATCCAGGCATCAGTGCAGAAGGTAAAGCCTGCAGAATTCGGCTATTCTTTCTGTCCCTTTTGTGGTAATTTTAGCATCAGAGCTAAACAGCCTTCTTCATTCAGCTGGAGAACTCAGAAGGCATACTTCTTACATCGAGCATAAACTCCCAGTCCCGCAATGGTAGGAGTGGTGGATTTCACCCAATGTTTTAATGTTGGATGTAATCAGAACATAAAAAGATCTAAATGTGTACTTTGAAAGACTTTGCAAAAATGATTAGCGCAGCCCAAAAAAAGCACAATTCGGCTTGTTTCATTTGCATCTGTGTTTATTTTTCCCCTCTTCTTGTGCATATTGAGGGTTTTCTAAAGATTACATTTTTAAAACCAAATAAATACTTTCCAAAATGTTCAGTGATGGGGCAGACTAGTGTGTACTTTGTAGCTGTATTAAACCAATCAAAGGGCAAAGTCCAAAATGTCCCTTCTTCTGCAAATTCATGGGTGATTTTTAAGATTACACTCCACATCCATGGCAAGTTATATTTGCTTTACATTTTTGGTACATTGTAGTCTGATAAATTTTGCTGTACCTATATAATGATCTGGGTAAAATTTGACTTGTTAACTGTAATCTGTATGTTTTAGTAGCACTTAGTGTTTTTCTTTAAAAGACAGCGATTAATGAAGGCAGGAAGAAAGGAAGAGAATGAATTCAAACCACTACGGGAATTTATAGATAATTATGCATAAAACAGCCTCTGGATTTAGCAGTTTCTCAATGCGAAATTTTCTATCATTTCCCCAGATTTCTGGAACCAGTTCTAGCAACAGATGTAACATTTAGAGCTCATTGTCCTGTGTCAGATAGATCCATAGAGAATCCATGGAGCAAATTAGAAAATGGTGTGTAAGGACTGAAAGCATAGGTGAGTGGGAGAGCACTTGCCTTGTAGGCATGAATATCTAGGTTCAACCCTCAACAATGCAGGATTAAAACAAAATGAAAACAGTCTTTCAATAGAATTTACGACCCTTTCGTGTGCTCTCAGAGGCATGAGCATATTTGTCTCCAATGAGATGAGCCAATACGCTGCCTATTTCTTTACAATAGTATCTATGTATTCAGTCACAAGTCCCTCTGGTTCTTCAGTAGTATCATGGAATACATACTTTATTCTGTGCTAATGATTGTGCAGAGAATTACCCATGTGTGATCTTGTTTAATCCTATAGGCCCCGGAGGACAGCTAGCATAAGTGCTGCCTGGCAAGTGCAGGCTCTTGAGTTCAACCCCCAGTACGAAAAAATACAACAAAATAAAATAAAGTTTTAAAAATTATGTATTAAATCAATACTGTTGTTATCCTTGCTTAGTTGATATCAAGAAACACAAACTAAGACTAGTAAGGAATGATAAAACTTTATACTGAGCGGGTCCTCCAGAACATGAATTGTTAATCAGTATTTATGCATTTATTCATTCGTGCTGAAAATGTCACCTGATGTCCTAATATATTGGACATCATGCAGAAGCTGTACTCGGGCTTTTTAAATTGACAGCTTTGTAAAGCTAATACTGTTGCTCAAGATCTTCTTGAGCAAATCTAGCTACTTTTAAAAGAACTTCCCTAAGGAAATTTAGTACAACAATCATGTAGGAGATCCTGAGGAGACTTGAGAGGGCCAGCTGGTCCACCTTACTCCTACAGAAGGCCAGCAGTTTCTCCAAAAGCACACACTAACATACCGTATGTGATAATGGTTGACACTATAGATGAGGACTTCTCTTTATTGTCACTTATTTGGTTCTAGCTCAATTCATTAGTACAAGTAAAATAACTATCATCGCAGTCATAAGTGAACACGCTCCTTTGGTTTTGCACATGCTTGGAGTTGTTACACACACCACTCATACGGAAATCAAAGATGGAGCGTTGTGCTTTTTTTTTTTTTTTTTTTTTTTTTTTTTTTTTTTTTTTTTTTTTTTTTTTTTTTTTTTTTTGTCTTTTTGAGACAGGGTCTCGCTATGCAGTTCAGGCTAGCCTTGAGCTCACTTTTGTAGCCCAAGCTGGTCTCGCACTCGCACCAATCCTCCTGCCTCAGCCTCCCGAGTGCTGGGATTACAGGCGTGAGCCTTTCCTATCTAATAATACATGGATTCCAACCGCTCCTCATGGGGAGCCCACGTGCCAGCACGAGCTCATGGGAGAGCTTGCCGAGATCAAGTAGGATTCAAGTTTCTCTTTATTGTCCCTCAGATTGTTTTCGCCTCTCTCATAGTATCAGACCCATTGGGACAGAGATGGAAGTTATCTTCACCTGGGTCTGTTCTTCACTCTCCTCTCTTTCACATGCGTGTGCTTGGCTGTGGCCCACTGGATGAGCTCTGGAAGACAGAAACAATGGTTCGTCCATCACCCCTGCTCGGAAGTCAGCCTTCCAATCGCTCCTGTGCTCCAGCTGTGAGAGACAAGGACAAGAGGCGGGGACGAGAAGCGAGCTCTGCGCATGTGCAGAGCAGTATTGGGCAGGTTGCTTTACCCTAAGATTCAGTGCTTTTGCCTGTAGAAAAGGGATAGCAATAATGACATTTCCTCCTTCTGTGGGTAATTGATGATTAAACGAGAAAACTCTGCCAAGTACTACACTCAGTGCCTTGTATAGAATATTAGCTTACTAAACACTAATTATTAGCTTTAGCCAACAGGTACTGAATATCTGTTAAGACCCGCGTACTAATTAGATAAATACTCATTCATTGGAACTGACTAGAATTTATTGCCCCTAACGCTTCACTCAGATGTTTACCATATGGATAACAAAGCTTCGTTGCACCATTTGGATTTAATTGCAGATTCATGCCTGTGCTCCAATAGGAAAGCCAGCTCCCGGGCCACCTGGACAACTTCTTGGCATCGCAGTGAATAGGCTTCTACAGTATAGGCCCCAGTAGATGTTCCAGATTTTGTATCTACTCCTCAGAGAATGTTGTGAAGTGAGCCAAAATGTTCAGGGACAGAAGAGCCAGGTATACTTTTCCTTTTAAAGCATTTCTGCCGAGACTCATTTCCTTTTTGGCTAATGTTGATTCAAATAATGTGAGTCTGGGTTTGAGATTATGGATCTGAATGAAACAAAATGACCGTGGTTTCTAACGTCCTACTTAGAAAAGAATCAAAGGAAGGAGAACAGAAGTCATTAACTTCTATCTGTGGGCCAGAAGTAGAAGGTAGATTTACTGAAAAAAGAAGTAAGCAGTTGTTGACATGGTTGTGTGTGTGTTCAGTTAGATTCTCAGTTGTTGGACATGTGTTTTGAAAGATGATTTTGGATAATCATTGTGATTTTCCAAGCAGCTGGCTTCTCCTGGCGCAGTTACAGGGTCAGTCTGTTTCCCCTCATCTGACCATAATGGTATAAAATGCTGGCTGTTCCCTTGGCAACTACACAGAGTAGACTCCTGCTTTCTCTACCTCACACCAGTGCTGGGCTCAGACAGGTTCCTGCAGGCTACGGAGGAACAGGTTTCCATGTAAGGGTGTTTCCTTCTACTGAGAGAAAATCCAAAGGTAAATTCTATCAGGAGAAAAACGAGCATACATCCTACTGCTGTGGTCTTCTTAGTTTACTGTCTTGCTTCTTTTCAGTGGAGTGAAATTTCTGGCCTGTTTTAACCTTGTTGTGAACAATATAATTGACATAGAAACGATAGCTTTCTTCAGATACTTCATCACCTGGTGGCCATTATTTTTAGTACCACTGTCTAAACCTGAAGTCACACTCCAATCAAAAATCTGTGGGGAAGATCAGATTGGCTCTTCTGATTCAGCTGCTTCAGTCGGGCAGGGCTCGTTCTGGTGCCCACCTGCCTTCCATAAGCCCCATCTTCTTCCTGAAACAATTGTTATGGCCTCTCTTCCTCGCTTTCCTTCTTTTCCATAGCCTTCGCCGTTTCATTCAGTGCCAGACACGTTAATATTTCTATCTACCTGCCTGAGAGTGAGCAGAGCTTGAAAGTTTTGGGGAATCTAAGAACCAGCTTCTCTGAAGTAAGATAGTCTTCTGGAGGGCCACAAAACTGTACAATCACCATCATCTCGCATGATGCTGAGAACCTAACAGGGACACAAAAATACTGCAACCTGAATCAGTTAGAAATCTTTAAAGGGCTGGCTGGCCAAATAGCTCAGTGGATTAAAGCACCTGCAAACAGGCACAGGGGCTGGGTGTTCGATCCCTGGGCCTGCCTTGCCAGCCCCACCCCCGGGGCACACTGATGGGCATGGCGGTGCATGCCTGTAATCCCAGCTCTTGGGAGGCTGTACACAGGCAGATCACCACAAGTCTGATCTAGTAGTGAAACCCTGAACACTGTACACCCTTCCCAAGAAAGAACAAAAGAAAGAAAGAATGAACAGAAGGAAGGAAGGAAGGAAGGAAGGAAAGGTTTGATAACAATTACTAAAAGAAAAACTACTTTAGTTCTTTCTTCTCCCTTAAGGCTAAGTACTGAAGAGAGGTACCCTGTTATTGCTTGGCCTTTTGCTTATGAATGGAAGCAATTATTTGTAAATAATCAAAGGGGAAGGATTTTAACTCCTTGAACAGACAGGACTGTTTCCTGAAGAGTTTCAAATGAGCTGCTATCAAAATCAACACAGACTTTTCGGTACCCATGTGTCACTTTCCTGTTCTCCCCTCTATACAGTGCTTCTACCAGTGTTCTGCGCAAAGGGCATGGGGAGCCAGTCCAAAAGGGCTGGGGTAGAGTCTGGGCCTGTTTCTTCACATACCTGCAGCAACGCTGGCCATGGCTTTGTAGAGCCTTAGCGGAGTCCAGTGCAGAACCTGGTGTGCAACAGCCAACAAGTTCTCTGAAGGAGAGGTAGTTTGAACCCCATCCATAGTTCTGAGTGCATGGAAGATTCGTTTTCAGATTCCAGCGGGGCTGTTGGCACATTCGGCTGTGTAGTACGGGGATGCGCAAGGGGACACAGCACTCACATGCCTCTTCGGCAGCTGTGGCGCGTAGCACGCCAAGTTTTCGCTTCTCCAACTCCTGGCAGCTCAGCCCTTTTCTGAAGCGTATCACACCTTCTTCCATTTGACAAGTAGTTTTGCTTCTACTGCCGCTCCCCACTCTGAAACAAAGCTCGGATTCTTGTGGATTGTGGTGTGGGGAGCAGTTCGGTTTGAATGTGAAATGCTTGCAACATCACTTTGTATACAGAACAAAAATTGAAAGCCAGACCCTGTGTGTTTGTCTCAAAACTAAAGTTCCAAAACCAAATCTAAAGTGAATAAACAGATACCCCCGCGCAAACCGATGTCTGGGCCTACTTCAAAAGAAAGCAGCGAGGAAACCATCCGCAAACATCCGTTTAACAGTTCCTATTTTTTGTCCTGAGTCTTAACTTAGTATCTCCGGTGGCTGTCAAGACTTTTACGACAATGGTATGGATCGGCCTTGGATATACAAAAAATAATGTCCAGAACGTAGGAACCCATGCCGTACCTCTTATAACTAACGAGATTCTCTAGATCTCCCAGCATGCCTTGCACTTATAGAGACTCAGAACTAAGGACTACAGTGTCAATCAGGTGATAAACCTCTGTATTGTGCAAATAGGCACAAACAGCAGCCCAAGGAGAGAAATGACACTCAAGGCAGCATAGAAAGTTCATGGCCTCCTGACTAAATTTCAAGTTTCAGAACTTCTGATTAATGCTTTTAACTTTTCTGGTATGGCTGCTAATGGCTACTAATGTTTTTGTTTTGCTTTGTTTGTGGGTTTTGTTTTGTTTTGGTTTTGGTTTATTAGTAGTGTTTGTTTGTTTGTTTTAATGAGCAATATGCAACATGTATATTCCAGACCTGCATCATGGTATAGGGTAGTGTATAGCCTGATTTTCATACATGTTAGCTCTTCTGTATGCTATGATACTATCTACTGTTATTTTCTCTTTCGTTGTTTCTTCAATTTGCCCAGTAATTACCAAGTATTCCTAGTTCAGTGCCAGCCAAATAGGTGCGTGTGTACAGTCTTGCAGAAATTTAAAGTAGAATGAGGATAACTAACCCTTGGTTTGGTTTGGTTTTGAGAGTGAATCTTGCTGTGTAGTACAGGGTGGCCTTGAACTCATTGTGTGGCCCATGCTGGCCTCAAACTCATGGTTTTCCTGCTGCCTCAGCCTCCTGAGTACTGAGATTGCAGGCATGAGCCACTATGACTGGTAGAGGATGACACTTTCATTATTTGTTCATCTTTAGTCCTTTGTGTGTGAGAAGGACAGGAAGAGTAAATTGTAATTCTGTAGCCCAGTTTTCAAATCTCTACGGTACTATTTCAAGCCCTGTATATTGAGACTATTTTTTTTTTCCTCTTTGAGCTTTAATTTCCTCTGAAAATGCAGGTAATTCTATACCTTTTCCAGAGTTATTACTACTAGATTACTGAGTTTTTATAGATGCTTGTCATTGGCCAACTTCCTACCAAGCCTTTAGGCCCGAAGCTGTTTTCTGTGTACCTCAGGTTGTTGGAAGAAGATAAAGAGAACAGCCTCATGCTTATCCTTAAAATTAAGCTGACTGAGTTTAAGGAGTTTTTCTCCTTACCTCTGAAGGTTGTGTTGGGGAGATAGCTCAGTGGCTTAAGTGTCTGCCTGGCAAGTGCAAGGTCCTGAGTTCGATCCCCAGTACCAAAAAACAAAACACAAAAAAACTCTAAAAGGTTGTAATGTGTGTATGTGTGTGTGTGTGTGTGTGTGTGTGTGTGTGTGTGTGTGTATAACTTGCAAAGCTTTTTATCTCATTTATTCCTATACGACTGTACATGTTGAATCCCCAAATCCAAGTTCTTCTTAAAAATATCTAAATCTCTAATATACTGTATTGCTGGGATATGGGAACCAAGAAGAAAGCTCAGGCCTCTAGAAATTTGTGAATGGAAGGGGAAAAAGTTAGCTGCTTTCCAAAATAATAAAATAAAACTTGACTTTGAAGAATGTTGTCACAGAAATCTAAGTACGGTGAGGAAGAAATTTGCTCCAGCTCCATAATCAGATAGGGGCTAAGGCTCAGAAGCTATGTAGGTTCTTTGATAGGCACCACTGGGGGGAAAGAAAGTAGGGCCAGGGTCCAGGGTTGGAGGATGCTCTCCACCTCCATGAAGACGGTAATGACATTGCCTCTGGGAGCCGGGTGGAAGGACAGGAGGAAGAAAACGGTTAGGAAGATCCTTTAGGACGGGTTCCCTGCTGAGTCAGCAGGCAGGTTTAAAAGCATTTCCTCAGAATGACAGACCTGGGACCTGAAACTCACTCTGTGAGGCATCAATTTAAATACCTAAGGGCTGGGAAGGTAGCTCAGTGGTCTAAGCACCTGCCTGGCAAGCACAAGGACCTGGGTTCAATCCCCAGTACTGCATGCTGTGGCAACCCATTGTACCTTGGGCCCTCTCTGCCGACCCCTAAGCTGGGTGTGGTGGTGCACACCTGTAATGCCAGAGCTAGGGTGGCTGAAACAGGAGGATCATGAAGAGTCCTAGTGAGACCTGTATCAAATACACAAATAATTTTTTTTAATGTAAAAACCTAATGAAGTATAATTACAAAACAAGACAAAAGGCTCCAGCATGTCATCTGAGAAGGAAGCTCTCTGTCCTAGTTGACCACAAGGCTGCTGCGGTCTCAGCTACATGCACATTTGTCTGCCATCCATATGATGAGAGTTCTTGTCACAGTTATGAAATAGAGTGAGGTTTTTCTTGAGCAGAGTCTCCCAAGGAAGTGTGGTCATCACATTTCTAACCCCATCGTGTTATGCGCTGTTGGCCATGAATCATGACTTTGGGTTGAAAGGCAAAGGAAATCCTTTCCCCCTAGACCTTCATTACTGTACTTGCTGATGTGTTCTGCTGTCTGGTAATTGTGTGTGTGCTTCTGTGTGTACATGTGCGTGAACATTTACGTGTGTTTAATTCAGTAAAGAGCTAAGGAGACGTAAACCATAATACTTAAAGTCACATAGCTTTCTGTGTCCTAAGAAAATCATCACTAAGAGACCAAATGAGTGTCCTTTTCTTGCTATTTGTGTCACTATGTATCTTCGTTGGTATGAAATGAGAAAAGTGGGTCTCCAAAGTTCATTGCAGATATTCTTCCTAAAAAGCCAACTTTCATATTTACAGACATGAATTATTTTTACTTGCGTGCGCTCCTCTTTGCTGCAGCCTATCCTCAGCTGTCTGCTTTAGACATCAAAACTCCCTAGGCTAAAAGATGAAGTTTGCTTACAGAGAGAAGGACACTCAAAAGAAGAGCTGCTGTTTGTGTCCCTTGCTCTTTCGTGACCTTCTTTCTTGTCAGTAGAAGGTAGCGCACTCCGGGACAGGCACCCACTGCACAACTGAGTTTACCCCAAAATGTTTTCACAACATGAAAACTGAACATTGTTTCATCTGACTTGATAAGAAATCAGAATACTAGACTCGTGTAGGAGATGGTGTCGTTGGCGGTTGGAGGTCGGTCCCAGAGGTCCAGGGGGTGCTGTAAACCATGGGTTCAATCTCTATTGTGGGTGATG
>PVJA010028340.1:0-27716 GCA_004027025.1 Myocastor coypus | reverse complement strand
TTGGAGAATTGAGTCCATTTACATTGATGGTTATAATTGAAATGTATTGACTTATGGCTGACATGACTTTTATTCGTTAGTGTTTACCAATTTTTCCTCCTATTTTTAGTTGGTTACTCTCTTTGGTGGGATCCTTCTGTTCTCATTTGTTGAATTCGGGTCATTTTGGTCCCTTTCTAAAATATTTGTTAGAATATTATGTAGCACTGGTTTTGATGTTATGAAATTCTTTATAGTTGTTCTTTGTTATGGAAATATTTCACTTGTCCCTCATACTTGAAGTAGAGTTTTGCCGGGTACAATAGTCTGGGCTGAAAATTGTTTTCATGGAGGACTTGAAGCACTCTGCTCCATGCTCTTCTTGACTTCATGGTTTGTGAAGAGAAATCCGCTGTTATTCGGATGGGTTTTCCTTTAAACGTGTTCTGTTTCTCTTCTCTAGCAGCTTTTAGTATATTATTCTTCAGCTGGATTTCTGGTATCTTGACTATTATATGTCTTGGCGTGTTTTTAGTTGGGTTGATGTTATTTGGGGTCCTGTAGGCTTCAGTTACCTGAATGTGCGATTGTTTTCTCAAATTTGGGAAGTTTTCTGCTATTACTTCTGCCCATATTCTTTTTATATCATTTGTATTGACTCCTTCTCATTGATTCCCATTAATCTCACGTTGTTCATTTTTGCATCGTCTTGCAGATGATGAATTATTTTTTCCTGCATTCTGGTTGTTTTTAAAAGATCCTTTCTTACTCTTTCACTAGCTGCAACTGTGTCTTCAAGGTTCGCAACTGTATCTTCATTTTCGTTCATTTGGCTCTGCCAACTTGTGATCGAGATTTTATTTTCTTGTGTATCTCTTTGAAACTGTTTCATGCGATCTATGTCTTTCCTATATTGGTCCATCAGGGAGTCCATCATTTTTCTATTCTCCTCTAATTTTTTATTGATGTCTTCTTTAATAGTATTGAAGTCTGTCATTATGGTTATCCTTTCTCTAATACAGAGATTATTTCTGTTCTGTTCTCCTTTCTACTTTTGTGTAGTTGTTCCCCTACTTGGGATGCTATTGATGTAGGCATGTCTTTGTCAACTTTGGATATTATTTCTGCTCTGATGTCCTCTATACGTTTCTCCAGCCGCTTTTCCACTTCATGTATTTCTTTTTTCATTTCATATGTTATCTCTGATCTCAGTTGCTCTATAAATTTCTGCACTTGTGTGTCTGCCTCAGATGCTACCAATTCAGAGGTTTCATCTGTATAATTCTCATTTTCTTCCATGATAGTGTCTTCTGTATGTGGTTTGGGTGGGCATGGGCCCTGAGATTGCCTCCTACTCCTTGTTGTTATCATTTTGTATGGAAGCGACCTCTGCACTTTGGTGGCCTTATGCTGTGTCTATGGGCGTTTGTTCTGGAGACTTCAAGCTGGTTCCTCTACAGAGGTTCCTGACTCTGTGCTGGAGCTCTGGCTGCTAGCTTCTGTGAATCCCGGCAGACGTGGTCTGTAGGTGGAGGTGGAGCTTTGGGACTGAGTAGTCCTGGTAGGCTCGTGGACCAGATCGGTTGCCAGACAAGATGTTTGATGGGTTCGGTGCTGGAGGTTGGACTGGAGGGGTTCAAAACAAAAAAGGGGGGGAGCGAGGGAGTGGACGGCGGGCCAACGATCGTGACCCAGCCGGCTGGGACTGGGTCGGGACTGGAACAGGAAGTTAGTCGCAGGAGCGCAGAGGCGGGGCAGAGAGGCGCAGGTAGCTTACCCAAGGCGGACGCGCGGCCTGTGCTACCGGCTGGGACTCGGTGGGAGTGGAGCAGGAAGTTAGTCGCAGGAGCGCAGAGGCAGGGCCGAGGGTCGCAGGTAGCTTACCCGCGGCAGACGCGCGGCCTGTGCTACCAGCTGGGACTCGGAGGGACTGGAACAGGAAGTTAGTCGCAGGAGCGTAGAGGCGGGGCAGAGGGGCGCAGGTAGCTTACCCGTGGCCGACACGCAGCCTGTGCTACCAGCTGGGACTCGGTGGGACTGGAACAGGCGAGAGGACATTTTCTGTACCAATAATGATTACAGAAATTATCATGTCTACACCCTGTGCTCTGTATAACTAGTAGGAAGACAACAATATGCATTGTATCAAATACTGGAAATGTATTACTGTGTTTTGAAAGTCACATTGTTATTTCTTATTAAATGCAATAAAATGAATTCTTGAGAGAAATAACATTAAATACATAAAAAAATCGTTAAGAAAAAAGTCACTCAAGGATTCCATTTTCAGGCTCTTGAGTCATTATAGACACTGATAGCTCTAGAGAGTTGCCATTTCTGGAGTTTGTTTCTCTTATAAGACCTTATACATACAGTTCAGAAGATTTCTAGGTATATTTCTTGTTTGTCATATCTATTCTTAAAAACTTCAAGAATGTGAAAATATTGTATCCTCTTAGAGGACACCTCCTGTAACTCTCTCCATGGTTGTGTTTATACACATTTCCACTCATACTCATGTACCTTGTAGCTAGTCACATTTTCCATTGTTGAAACATTACACCCAAAATTAAAAACTTAAAGGAGAAGACCTTTAATGGCTTTTGCTTTCAGGGGATTAAGTGTAGGATCAACTAATTCCAAGTCAGAAACATCATGGGTGAAGGGCATGGCAGAGTAAAAAAAAAAGAGAGGAAGGAATAAAGGATCATATATAGTACTCAAGGCCATGCTTCTACAACACATCCAGACATAACCAGAGATGTAGTTTACTAATTCTCTAGCCAGATCCAATGCCAGTCAAGCAGAGACTCAGTCTTAGCCCTTAAGCCTTATAAACATAGTAGAAGCCCATAAGCACATAGAGTTCTATTCCTGACCAAAGCCATAATGAATAACCTGTAACTTGAATCCAGTTCCTTGAGTCCAAGTATAGCATTCCTTTCAGTACTACACAAGTCCTTCAACCTTCTGCTTCTTGTAGCCTAGTGTATGGTTTTTCTGATCATTTGTGACTTGTTTTTATAATGAAGTTTATATTTTTTATTACTTTTAATAAGAAATATCAATATGATTGTTTCACAAAACATTAGTAGTACATTCTCAATAATCAACACATTGCATATTGTCCTCATAATAGTAATACAGAGCACAGGGTGTGTACATGATACATTTTCTAATCGATATTGGTAAGGAAAGAAAAAAAAATTGCTTCTCTTTGAACTGAGAGGATGTAGATGTACACATAGTCCAACGTTCCATAATTGCAGTTGCTTACCTGTGAAACTGGCAATGTTAGAGGTTGTTGATTTAAGCCTCTTACAGCTCATCATACTAATCTAGTTCTGCATTTTATGCCTCGTAATTAAGCTTTTCCATTGGATGATCGAGGGCAAGTTAAAGCAAGACCTGTATAACAAAACATTCATCTTTTGTATCTTCCAAGGCCAAATCCCCTCAGGAATAACTTTGGAATCATGTACAGTGCTTTGTAGATCTGCTGTCATGTCAGCCTTTGGGATGAGTCACTGCCATTGCTTGACGAGTTTGCTTTCATTGAAAGCCTGAGAGAATGTTTTTTCTCTGGGCGACCCTCCTTAGACAGACTATAGTTCATTTATCCCTTTTCTCTGACGTACCATAATCTCCTTGACCGAAAATTTGGGACACCTCTGAGTTATAGGATAGTAAATCACAGGTTCTCTTAAGTCCTGAGTCCTTACTCACCTTGAAGGGAGAGGGCCAAAATATTGGCTATCCTCATAGCCCTTTTTATTCTCCAATTTTTCATCTGTTAACTTATATTTTCAACCCTCCAACAGCGAAACGTCGTGATGGTATTACTCTATAACATACATAATTGAGCTCAACATCACTGGCTTTCTGAATATCAAACATCTTTGACATAGCTTGAAATTGATGTTGTCTGTCAATCATTGATATTCTAATAACTCTATAGAATGTGATAAAAGCAGCTACACATTTTTACACAGAAATTTAGAAATCCAAGGATGTACAAAGTTGTAGCCTGTCAAGCCTATGGCATTTGCCCTGTCTCTTACTCTTAAGTAATACTTCTTGTTGTTGTTGTTAACCAACCATTTACTTCAGAGAGAGTATAGCAGTAACTGGGTTTACATTAGAAGCAGTACACTGATAAAAGTTGAGAATAACAGGCATTCCAAGCATAGTTTTAGTGTTGCATGGTGTTATGATGAATGTGATAAACCTTTTAAAGATTCTTAAGACCAATATCTGATTCATCCTGTGTACATAAGTGCATGTTTTTTCTCCTACTATGTTTCCTCTCTTTTATGCTTCCAGTAAATTCATTGTTTAAGAAAGAAAAGTTTATATTTAAACAAGAGAGGAATCCAAATCATACTTAGGTGGATGAGTGCTAAGGGTTCTCTACCAATTCATAGATTATGGATATTTTGTGGTGTGCTGTCTATGTAAATATGTAAAATAACTTCACTCCTTTCCTAGTATAGATTCTGTATTCCTCCCACTTCTTTAAAAAGGGGAACAGAGAGGAGAGGAATGGTGGAGAGGAAGGAAAAGGGGGGAGGCAGGGTAGGAAAGGAGGGAAGAACATTAAATGAAAGGAGGAAAGGTGAGAGAACAGATTGTGAGGGTTTCTATGGACAAGCTTTACAAATCACACAGAAGCAGTGTTTTTCTGTCTCTGATATCTCCTTGCCTTCTAGGTATTTGAGCAGAAGAGATGACTGCCAAAGGCATCTGCATAGTAACTTCAGTTTTATTTGTCAAATATAAAACTAGGCTAATAGGAAAAACTTTAGAAGTTAATCTCCCTTGAAAGAGAAATTGAAAGATTGGTGACAATTGGGCAATTGATGCCAACAAAATAGATCAAAGCATTTGGTTAGAGAGCACAAAACCTTATGTTATATCAAGGCCTGTGTCTTTTTCCTCATCTTTCTTCATGAACTTTTCAGGTCTCTTTGTCAAACGTCAGTTACTTTCCCTGCCTACTGCCATTGTTGGGGAGCTAGAATTCTTGAAGTTTGTCTCCCTTTCTCCATAGCTCAGGACTCCTGAAAAATGAACAGGTGAATTAGAGCACTACCCATTCCACCAATAAAACATTTCAGAAGATTAGGAAAGGATTGGGAAGAAAAACCTATTCCCAGAGACTACAGTTTATGAAACTTTTCCATTTCTAAGGCTGAGATTTGTTGCGCTGTTACCTTGCCATATTTCACAATCAAATCTGGAAAGCAAAGCAAAGGAAAGGAAAGGAAACAGGAAAAGGCAAAGGAACATGCCACTGACAATCACTTTGTTTTCCCTGGAGACGTTTAGCAGGAACCCAAGTTTATTAGTTCATGTTGAGCATATTCATTATATGTGGTTATAATAGCCTTCTTCCTGGTCTCATTATGTAATACCCAGGAACTTTTTCTAGTTTTCTATTGGATGATTGAATCAAAAGAGTATGGAAGAAACACAGAAAGCCCACATGATAGAAGCAGCAAAACAGTTATTTTAAAGGTAAAGTGACTTAATAAAGCATACGTCTAAGACCAGCAGATCGAGTGTAAGGCTGGCTGGATTTATTATTTATTATAAGATTTATTATCTTCTACCATATAGAAGAAGATGAACTCGATGGAAAAGATGATATTTCCGTTCTTCTTTCTCTGGTTCTACTTGAGCCACAGCTCAACATCCCTTGGCCTGTTATTAGAATGCAGTAGCACAGAATGTGGTGAATTAGAATTAATGAGAATGTGCTAAAGCCTCTTTTCTGAGATGATGACTTCAAAGATAGAAGATGATTCAACTAGAAAGAAAGTACAGAGTGGTGATTTCAAAAGAAAAATTAAAGTAATATATTTTTTGTGAGCACTGTTCATTCAATACCCATTGATTCACATATTAGTTAAACATGTGCTGTTCATTGTCTTAATCACTTTCTCATCTTTGGGTCGAAATACTCCCAAGAGATTTATTTTGGCTCACTGTTTTGGTCTATTCTTGGCTGGATCTAAGGCAGAAACAGGTTAGCAAGAGGGGTGTGGCAAAGGGAAATGGACTATACCCATGATATCCATGAGGCAGAGAGAGAAGGGGGAATCTGGGAAGAAGAATGCTGTACATTCTTCTGAATCATACCCTCAGTGCCACACCTCCCACCAGGCCTCACCTATAACAACATATTTATGTGGTGCACTCATCAATGGACAAATCTATTGATAATTATAACACCCCCATGATCCATTCAGCATTCCACATACAGAAGAATTATAGGATATTTTAGATCTAAACCATGACAAGTACCTAATATGTTAGGCTAAACTATAGATTCTAAGAGTATATCAGTGAACATGAAAAAGTCCCTACCATTGCTGAATTTAAATTCCAGTAAGTAACAGAGATGACAAATTGGTATATATCTTCTAGTAGTGAAAAGGAGCATGGAGAAAAATAGGGCTGCCAATTATATTAATGTACTTCCTGAGGAGGTGAGTTTTGAGAAAAGATCTGACAAAAATACAGAAACAAAGCATGTGATCCTAGTAGTACACAGCATTTCAGTCAGACAGAAGAAAAAAGCACAAAGGCTCAGAAGTATAGAATACGTGTGTGGCTAGAGCTACATAAGAGATAAAGGCAGGGAAGACAAAGGTAAGGAAGGTAATGAAAGTTCAAATCCATGTCCATATTTCTTTAGCTTTCAATGTGCATGGGAACAAATATCTGTACTTTCAAACAAATATGTGACAACAGGAGGCATATTTTAAGTTTATCTGGCCCTATCTGTATGTATGACATTGAGATATTGTCTTAGTCATCTAGTGGGGACAGAGAAATTTCAAGCAAAGGAAACAATGTGAGCAAAATTCTAAAGGAATGGAAAAGAAGGCCCACGATGGGTAGTAGAAAGAGATTTCAGTTTGTGCACAAGATAAAGAGGTGTGTAGCACAAGCAATCCAGAGTAGGAAAGATGGAGAGCTCTGAAAAATGAGTGTGTCTTTTCCCATATATGAACTACACATGTGCTCTCTAGTGGCCATGGATACAAACAAGAGCCCAATCCTAAGTAAAGAAACGAAAGAATTTTAGCTACTTTCCAAGGGCACAAAGTGAGTTGGTAGCAGCAGGGAACCCAGAAACGATTCATTTTTGCTGGTTGTTCCTTGGGAGTGTTACAATCACTCTTACAGACTTTGGTGAGCATATCCTCTGGAGGGAATTTGACTTGGATTCTGCTCCTGTGGATAAATTCCTTCCAATTTCTCTGATTCATATTTTGAGGGTAATTGTACAACTCCTTTCAGTTTATTGTTTTAGTAGGAAATGCAATGTATATAGTACCTGGTACAGGTAGATAGTAGTCAAGATAATAAATATCATTCATGCCAGTGAGATAGCTCAGAGGACTAAGCACCTGCGTAGGTAAGCTTAGGGACTGGGGTTTGATCCCCAGCACTACATGCCATGCTGGCTCCAGCCCTGGGAGCACTGAGCCAGCCACAGAGACCACCTATGGAAGTACAAACTTGCTGGGGAGGCAGAAATGGGAGGATTACCACAAGTCTCAACTGCGTAGTGAGACCCTATACAAATGTATATAAAAAAAGTCACTATGTAAAGCTGATATTGTCATGTGTACTTTTGTAAGCACTTTACATATGCTAATTTATGAAATTTTCCCGCCACCTAAATAAGATTAAGATTAATGCTATCACTACTAAGGATAAGGAAACAGACACAGTGAGTATAACGAAGTTGTGCAAATACAGTCAGCTTTATGAGCATTGTGGTGTTTCATGACTTTTTAAAATGTATTTGGAACAAGGTCTCCAGGGTCTCATTATATAGATTGAATTCATAGTAATCCTCCTGTTTGCAGCCTCACAAGCACTAGAATTACAAGGGTGAACTACCATGCCCAGTTTCAATAGCTGTTTGTCTTAGTTACTTTTTACTCCTTGCTGGGACAAATACCCACCACTCAAAATGAAGGAAGGAAAGGTTTATTTAGCTCACAGTCACTGGAGGTTTCAGCCATACTTGGTTGGATCCCAGGTGGAGAGGCATAATGCAGAGGCCAGCAGTTCATGGTGGTGGAAGAGGAATAAAATGATGACAGAGACAACCAACCAAGGTAGCAGAGAGCAACAGCGCTAGTCTATCTCTCTGTCTCTCTTTAAATTACATCATGCCCTCTTCCTTAGCCTATCCACCTCATGCCACACCTATAATTCCCAGCAGTACTCAGAATGATAATCTCATTAATACTAAAACACAATCCCCGTGACTCATGAGTCAAATCTCAATCTATAGAAGTCCCCACCCTATGATTGCATGAGACTTTGGGGACAACTAGACATAAACCATAACATTCCACCCCTGGGCCCCAAAAGTCTCATACATATCCCTTTGTATAAAAGACATTTTAGTTCATCTGGAAGAGTTGCCAAAGTCCCAACAGTTTCAGCATTGATGAGAAGTCCAAATTCTAAGTCTCCCCCAAGATCCAAGAGAAACTCTCATCTGTGAGCTCCTGTACAAAAGAAAAGTTAAACGTATCTAACATTCAAAGGCATAAGATAAACATTATGATTCCAAAAGTTGCAAACAACGGGGTAATAAAAAACAATGGGACCAACACACATCCAAAATCCAGCCGGAAAACCATTAAATCCCATAGTTCCAACTGGAACATCTGACACAGTCTGCACTGAGTTGTGAGTTCCAAAGGCCTTACATGGCTCCCCCCCTACAGCACTCTTGGTGGTAGTTTCCGTGGCTTCTCTCTTAGGCAGGCTTTGCTTCCTCCTAGCATGATCCAGATTCTTGGCTTTTTCAAACTTCTGGGGTTTCCACTGAACAGGCTTCTCACACACAGCTTTCCACACTGCCCTCTCAGGGGCACACTGCCTGGCCTTCCAGGCCTTCTTCTGAAATCGAGGTGGAAGCCTTCTTAACCTGAGAACTTCCACATCCTGCATACACCTATGTGGATGATACCAAGAGTTGCTGCCAGCTGGGGCAGTACCCAGGATTCTTTGTCTCTTGCCTGAAGGGATTGAGGGCTTAGATTGTTGAGTACTCTGACCCCGATTCCTAAAAACAAATTCTCTATGCTGACACCATTTTGGAACCTGGTTTGGCAGCTGCTACCATTCTGGTACTTGGGTCTCTGCAGTTTTTTTCTCAAGGCACAGCCTCTCTCCTTTACAATTCTAGGGCTGCAGAGGGTGGAGGGCTGCTGCCACTTGTGATGCCCTCAGGCCATCCTTTTGATTCTCTGGTTTCTTCCCAGCAATGGAGATACTCTCAGCTCCATCTTTGCAGTCCAAAGCTTTCCTGGTGTTTACTTTCTGGCCAAACTCACATTTTAAATTGCCCTGCTTAGCTCTTTACTCTTGATTTTCAACATAAACCTGGCTAAAAGCCACCAATAACAACCGTGCCACTGCCCCAATAGTTTGCTGCTTTGAAATATCTCTTGAAAGATTAATCAGTCCACCATGCTTAATCTCAGTCTTAGGCAAAGTCTCTGAGCATGACCAAAGTTCTGACAGATTTTCAGCCAATCCATAGTACAAATCATCTGGAGTCCAATGACCAATGCTGTCCTTTTTCCCAGTAGAAGCCTCCTTAGTCTGGTCTTTACAGGCAGGCCTTCTGTCAGTTTTCTGGTCTAAGTTCTGACCAGAATCTCCTTTATGGAACAACTGAAGCTTTTCCAACTCTTCACAAGTAGATGGCCTTTCCAAACCTTTCCGATCTCTTAAACCATTCTGTACACCCAGGCTTCAAGCCAGTGTTTTGGTCAGAGCTTTGACCAGAATCTCCTCTACAGAACAGCCAAAGCTTTTCCAGTGCTTTGCTTGTAGCTAACATCTCTGAATCTTTCCTATCTTTTCCCATAAGCCATTCCCAAAAGCTTGTAATCCACATGGTCAGGTATAACCACAGCAACGACCCACTCTCAGTACCAAATTCTGTCTTAGTTACTTTTTACTCCTTTTTGGGACAAATACCCACCATCTAAAATGAGGGAAAGAAAGGTTTATTTAGTTCACAGTTACTGGTGGTTTGAGGTAGAGAGGCACAATGCAGAGACCAGCAGTTCGTGGTGATGGAACAGCAACAAAATGGTGACAGAGACAACCAACCAGGGGAGCAGAGAGCAACAGCTGTAGTCTGTCTCTCTGTCTCTCTTTAAATTACATCAGGCTCTCTGCCTTAGCCTACCCACCTCAGGCCACACCTATAATTCCCAGCAGTCCTCAGACTGATAATCTCATCAGTACTAAAATAAATAATCCCAGTGACTCATGAGTCAAGACTCAATCTATAGAAGTCCCCATCCTATGATTGCATGAGTTTTTTTGGGGACAACTAGACATAAACCATAACACTGTTTCAGCACCCCTCAGGGGCCTGGCTGACAGCATGCTAGGAATTGAACCCTTGTCCTGGAGTCTGCCTAAGCAGGTGCTTTAATCCACTGGCCTACCTGGCTAACCCTTTAGACATTTTTTGCTTGGAGTTACATATGCCAAGTTCTTACTTGTGTGGTAAAGTGGGTCCAGGTAATACTCAGTAATTCTTGTGTGATCATCCTCAGTTTAGCAAGTGGTACATTTAAAAGTCATCCTTGTCATCTTTATAGAAAATTGACCTTCCTTTATCCCTTCCTTTTAATCATACACATTGAAATTGGTACATCTTCTTAATTTGCACCAGGGAGTGTTATGGTGCACTTTTACCTGTCTTTGGTTTCAGTCCTTCCACTAGTAAAGTCCTATGTAACTCCCTGAACCTAAGGATGGTGCTGTTCCAGCTTCAGGCCTGCAGAGTTTCTGTGCTAGTTTGTGAGCCCTTTGAGGAGAATTACTTACCTAGATTTTTGTGTAATCTTGACATAAAAGCTGGAGCCTGGAGTGAAACAATATTTCTGATCTTCTTTCAAGTTCTGTTATTGGATTGTAATTTTATTAACTGTCCCCTTTCCTTTCCAACCCTTAGATTATAAAAATGGTATACTCAAGAACATTATTTCTAGTTGCCCTTTATGTAGTTTGTATTAGCCTATTTGCCTGTGATTATTCCTGGGAGATTCAAGACCCTCTGTCTGAAATTTTGCATAGAATCTTTTGTTTGTAAAGCTTACATGCTTGCGTCAGAATATCAGAGCTGAAACTCAAAAGTTCATTCCCAGGGCTGGCCCGATAGCTCAGCAGACTATGCACTTGCTTAGGCAAAGCACAGTGACCAGGGTTCAATCCCTGTTATGCCATGCTGGCCCCATTCCCAGGGTGTGCTGAGAGGTGGTGTGATGGTGATGACTTGTAATCCCAGAATTTGGGAGGCAGAAACCAGGAGAATCATTACAAGTTGGTTCTACATAGTGAGACCCCATAGACCCTGTACAAACTTGAAAAAAAAAAAAAAGAAAGAAAGAAAAGGAAATGTCATTCTCATAGGCCTCATTTAACAACAGGAAAATCTGACTCCCAGAAAAAATAATTGGTAGATTTAAAGTGACTTTTTGCAGTACAGAGTATATAATGCAAGATAAGGAGCTGATTATACAATTAGGAGCTGCAAAGAGTTGGGTTGCGAGTAATCTGGCTTATTATTTGACCTCTCTGTGCTTGGAAGTATAAAATATGAGTGAGAATGTCTATCTCCCATGTATATTAATAAGAACAAATGAGGTAGAATTAAAATATTTAGTACAATGTCTGACCTGTACAGGTGCTAAAGCAAGATTAATTTAGCATCCTCATCCAGTGTTCTTTTTCCTCTTCATATAGGCCCTATGATGTACACTCATATGTCCTTGCTTTGAATGTAGTTTTCTGTGTTCCATGATTTCTGAGCAGAACTCTGTTCATTTTTTTCACTTAGATATACTCCCCTTTAAGAAAAGGACGAAGGCTGAATTGACATCTGACAGATACTCGCAGCACACCCATGGCCTCACAGGGTTTGCATAAACAAAGAGAGCTTTTAAACAATATTGAGCTTAATTATCTGGGAATGAAATGTCTTTGTGATTTATTTTTAAAATCTGACCCTGTGTAGCACAAAAGAGAAGTAGTTAAAAGACTCTAGGTAAAAGATGAAGTAAGTGTGTGATGGGAAAGTGTTTTATTTAGTTAACAAACTTTAATGAACTATTAGGAGAAAAAAATCACAACAATCTGCCTGAATCTTCTTTGTCTCTTCACCATTGGCTTGATTGCCCTCCCCTTTTATCTTCTGCTCATCTGGGAAGCAAAGAGATTTTTACTATATGAAGCTGTTACAGTTCAGATTTTTGGATAGTTCTGGCCAAAACTAGGTCTTACTTGGCCTCAAAATTAATAGGTCTTCCAAATTTATGGCATTGTAAAACCTTCTAAGGATTCCTGGAAGTTACTGCCTCACTCTTTGTCCACCAGTCCTTTTCTGGCCCCCTCCCAACTTAGTGTATGCTCGGCCTTAGACAGTCACTCTTGCCTGGCTGCCTCTGACTATGAGGTATCTGTTGCAGGGTGAAGATATCCTAGACAGGAGCTCAGAGCTGATCTACACTGGAGAGATGGCTTGGATCTACCAGCCCTACGGTCGCAACCAGCAACGTGTCTTCTTCCTATTTGACCACCAGATGGTTCTCTGCAAGAAGGTAACCCTGCCCTGTAATTCCCTGAAGGAAATGGGGATCTCATGGGGGCATCAGCCTCATCATCCCTAGGCTCTGAATGAACTTGATAAAACTGCTGAGGATAAAAGAGGTAGAAGATTGACAGCAGTTCACATGAGGAGTACTGATGTGACATAAATATTATAGGCATCTATGAAACTTTGAATTTGATACATGCTGTCATGGTATCTTGTTTTACCTTTGCTCTTGTGATTCTCATG
Source organism: Myocastor coypus (assembly GCA_004027025.1). Classification (NCBI taxonomy): domain Eukaryota; kingdom Metazoa; phylum Chordata; class Mammalia; order Rodentia; family Myocastoridae; genus Myocastor; species Myocastor coypus. The sequence goes on along the minus strand of PVJA010028340.1, from coordinate 14,839 downwards.
CTATTCCTTCCCACTTCCTTCACCCTGAACTGATAGCCAACTTGTTAAGAATACTGTATTATTTTATACCATTTGATAAACAGTAGTTTTCTGCATATCTTTTCTCATTTCCATTTTTATATCATTGGTTGCATGGCCTCTCCCTGCCCTAGGAACTGACAAGGACCTGTGGGACAGGTAGGCATCTTTGTGATGCAGGATTTTCTCCATGCCACTACTTACTTGCTTCACGAGGTATATCAGTTGCCTGCAACTCCCAACTGTGTTCAACCCCATTCTTCCTTCCCTATAATGCATTTGAAATAAGATCTTGTATTTGTCACTGACACCTGGATTTCCTATGAGTAGCAGCAGCATATATGTTTAGCATAACCTCCCTTGAGGGATCCTGATAGGGTACTGTTTTTATCTATCCTTTTCTCAGGAGAAGAAGTTTATACCAATTTTGTCTCTACAGATTACATGTGAAGAATTTGGAACCAGGGAGAAACAAAATAATATTTATAATAACTTTCTAAATTTGTTGTCATAACCTGGTCCTTCCATAATTAAGTTTCCTTGTCCTCTCATTCATCTATTAGTGAATGCTAATGCATGATACGTCATGTTAAGCAGTTATGTTTTTTGAATTATAGCATGGATTTCACATTTGCTCAGAATCCTGTTTTGTGTGTTGTGTGAGTGGAAGTTGTACAAAAATGGTTATCCTTTTGACTTTCACAGTGAATTGAGGGCACAAATTGAGCTTAGACTTATGCTTCCCCATTGTTTTGCAATAAGCTATGTGCCTCACTTAACTCTATTTCAGATTCTTTTCCCAAGGCTTGGGAAATTTAATGCTATTTTTCTTGCAAATAGTCTTTTTATGTCATTTGCATTGATTCCTTTTCCACTGACACCTATCCTATGTTGTTCTTTTTTGTGTCACTTTGTAGCTATTGAATTATTATTTAGTGGTTCTTTGTTACTTTTGAAATATAATTCCTTTCCTTGTCAATATCTGCAATGTCTTCACAGTCTGAAAACCTGTCTTCCATTTCAAATCATTTTGCCAACTTCTATGAAATTCTCAATTTCCTGGCTATCTTCTAGAGTCTATGTCATGTATTTTGTTTCTTTCCTATATTGTTCATTCATGGTTTCCATCATTTTTCTATACTATTCTTTTTGCCAATATCTTGTTCATATGTGTTCAGCATTTTTTCTTTATAGTTATCATTTTTTATCTGAGAGATTATTTCTGATCTACTTTCTGTCATTCCCATCTTGTGTTTTTTCTTTCCTTCAGTTGCTATTATTTCAAAAAAGAAATCAGCTGTGTGACTTCTAATTTCTTCCAATCTGATGTTTCCTGGACTTGTTGTAGGTGGGCTGAGTGCCTGAGATTGCATTACATTTCTTAGTCTTCTCATTTTCTTTTTCATTTGTTTGTTTTTTAAGGAGGGAAGGAAAGAAAACAAATAACAAGAACAGAGACAAAGACAGAGCAACATAAAACAAAAAAGATACAGAGTATCAAAACAAGAAGCAAAGGGGTTGGTCAGATAGCTCAGCAGTTTAAAGTGACTGTTTAGGCAGATGCAGGGGTCAGGGATTTGATCCTTTGGCCTGCCATGCTGGCCATGCCTCCGCGGTGCCCTGAAACAGCAGTTGAGACTGGGCATGGGCATGGTGGCATGTGCCTGCAATTCCAGTGCTTGGGAAGCTGTAAACAGGGGAATAACTACGAGTGAATCTACATAGTAAGACCCTGTAGACCCTGTACTAAATATATTTTAAAAAAGAAGATAAAATTAATAATACTTGTTACATATTATTATCATAAGGCCTGTTGCTTGTATTAACAGATATAGTAGGCATGCAGGATTGATGAAACAATTAAACATTAACTCTTCCTTTCAATAAACCTTAATGTTTTCCTTACCCTTTCTATTTTTTAAACTTATTTTAAAGCAAATGAAAGTGATAGACAAGACATTGGAAATGATACACATTTAGAAAAAGATGAAAGGTATTCAACAGTGGTTGTTATATTGTACATTGGTGTCTACAATGTAATTACCCAGACTTTAGTTTTGACCAATTTGACATTTTCTATTTAAAAAAGATTTCTTTATTTTGATTTTTGTGATAATCCTTCTGAAAATTTATAGGAAACAGCTATATCACTACTGTCAAAGTCACTACAGGAAGAATCTCTTCTTCAGGGTTATCTTCTCTGTGTTGGACATTCTTGATTTGTGTTTGTCCTGAGATCCTGCCTTCTCAATTTAGAGTGGGATATTAGTTTCCATTTGGCACTATTCTCTGTATTTAGTTGTATGAGTTAATGAGGTTATTACCCCAGTGTTTTCTAACATAGATATCCAAGGGAGCACAGGTAGTTAAAATAAATATGACATCCTAGCTCCAGTACTACAATAATCATCAATAATATATTAAGCAGAATTTAGAAACCGATGAAGTTAGACAACCATTGATTTTGTATTTTAGACCATAAGAGTAAAGTCTGTAGGTATATAGCAAAACCAATGATAAATTGGAAGTTTGTATGCAAAATATCTCTCCTTGTTAGAGTGGGTTTACCCTGTGTTCCTGTAGCCAGGCCAATTGCTAGTTTCCAGCTGCTTCATGTCACATAGGGTAATGACACAAGCACATGGATTCCTATGAACAAGCTAGTTACTCTGAGTTCTGAGCATTTCTGCATCATTCTGTGTTGGAGAGTACCTGTAATCCTCTGTGCAAGCTACTCTGTGCAAGAATTCTGAGCACCCCCACAATGGTCCCTATTATTCAAACTCAGCTAGTTTTTCATAGTTCTCAGAAGCTCCACACCATACTTTGTTCCTCCAGCTGAATTAGTTCCCCACAGTTCCAAGTACCTCTGCACCAGTTCCTACTCCTCAAAGTAAGCTAGATCCCCAGAGTTTTTGGCACCTCCACACTGGTCTCCATTGGACTTCTGAGCAACTCTGCACTGGTCTATGGTCTGACAGCTGAGCTAGTTTAAAGAAGGAAATCATAAAACTAGCAAGACACTGACAGAAATCAATAAAATAGTTACAACATGGCACGAAGTAGAATAGCTACTATACTAAAAAAGTAGAATACTACTTGGTGTCAGTGAAAAAGCCAGAGACAGGGAAAATTCCATAATAAATCCTCACAGAAATAATAGCAGAAAATTTTCTAAGCCTGGATCAAAAATTTGACAGGCAAAAAAATGAAGCTTATAGAACTCCAAACAGCCATGACCAAAATAAATCTGTAGGCAGATATATAATAATAAAGATCCCAGCAATTCAGTAAAAGAACAAAACGCTAAAACCAGTTAAAGAAAACAAACAAATCAACTATAAATAAAGTCCATCAGAATCTCAGCAGCTTTCTCCAAACAGACTCTCAAATCAAAGAGAGCATGAAATAAGGTATTTCAAGCTTTAAAAGAAAACAAATCCTTGTGCAGATTGATACATCCACAAAATTATCTTTCAAAATTAATGGAGAAGTAAGTTACTTCCATCACAAAGAACACTTGCAGAATTTCACAACCGTCGAATCAAGTCTTTAGAATGCTTGGGAGCATATAATCCAAAGAGAAAACCAAGGTGACAATCACCAGAATTCCACTACAGCAACTCCAACAGGCAGGCAAGTAGTTAAACAAAGGGGAAAAACGGAATCAATGACAACAAAATAAAATGTTAATAGTTATCAGTTGTAATCATCAAAATAAATGAACTTCATGCACCAATGAAAAGAAATAGACTGGTAGAATGAATCAAGAAGCAAGATCTTGTACTCTGAACAACAACTATGGAGATTACATTAATTATTATGACTTTCCTACTAAGGTGTTTTGAAACTGTTTGATATTTCTTATAAAAAGTAATAAAATTTTAAAAATAAACTAAAAATACATGAAAAAGAAGCAATATCCAACAATATGCTGCGTTTAAGAAATATATCTAACGCCAATGAAATTCAAACTGGAAGTCAAAGGATGGCAAACAATACTTCATGTGACAGGATCCCAGAAAAAAAAAAAAAAAGAAGAAGGAGAAAGCTATTCTACTCATGGATAATGTGAACTTCAAACCATGACTGATCAAAAGAGACAAAGAGGTTCACTCTGTACTTCCTAAAGAAAATCTCAAAGAAGAGATAATAATCATAAAATTATATTGATCAAACAGTGGTGCATAGAACTACTGAAAAAAATATTAATGATATGAAAAATTGAATAATCCCTAACACAATGGTGATGAGGGGCCTATATATCTCATAGTTAGAGCTCTCACAATTAGATTCACCAGATGAAAGGTAATGATAGAAATATCAAAATTAATACACTTATGAACAAATAGACTTAGCAGATGTTCCACCACACATCGGAATACACATCCTGCTGAGCTGCACATGGAATTTTCTCTGACACAGACCACATCTCAGCACTTAGAACATTCTTAAATGAATGCAAGTAAACCAGAACTCTTTCCCCCACCACACCCCAACCAGTGGGCTCACAGGATGGAACTCTCGGACTGTAGCCCTCTGTGACACCAGAACTCCTACCCTGACCAGATAACAGACCGGCGGGTGTGTAGGAAAGAACTCTCGGCCTGCAGGCCCCGACACCACTAGAACTCCTTCCCTGCTCAGACTCTGGATCGGAATGTGTAGGTAGGACCTCTCAGCCTGTCACCTAAACATGCCACTGGAACTGCTTTTGTGCCCAGACCCCAGAATTGGCAGACAATTAGGTAGGAATTCTTGGCCTGCACATCCACGCCACCAGAACTTTTTACCCTCCCAGAAACCAGCCCTGCCATCTGCTATGGAACCATGCAAGACTATTCCCTGCAGAAAGGCTGAGGTTCAGCCTGTCCCAGCTAACCGAGGAGCTAAACATCTTGCTAGAGGAGCACAGCAGGCTCACTTCAGCAGGAAGAAGCTGAGCACAGCAGCCAGACCCAGCCAGGAGCATCTAGACTAGATCAAACTCCGTAAATCCAGACCAACATTTTAGTAGACATAACTTCACCAAAGTTCTACCACAAAGGTCAAAAGACACTACTATACAAAATGACAAAGAGAAGGAGCAAGATGCAATCTCAGGACCCAAGCGCACCAGAAAATATACAGGAGATACTAGCAGAGAAAAAAAATAAGAATCACACAGGTGAAATCTGAGTAGCACCTGAAGTAAAAAAACAAATGCAAAAACATGTAGAGGAAGTCAGATCAGAAATAAACATAGAAGTAAAATAAAAAAGAATTGTCTGAATTAGTAGTGTCTGAAGTACAAAGAAATTGGGCCTGGCAGAATGGCTCAGTGGTCTAAAGCGCCTGCTTGGGAGAGCTTAGGTGGCTGCAGGGACCACGGTTTGATCCCCGGCACCACATGCCAATAACATTCCTATACATGGGAAACAAACACACTGAGAGAGAAATAAGCGGAAAAAAACATTCTAAAATAGCACTGTACAAAGTTAAATACTTTGAAATTGATCTAACTAAAGAAGTAAAAGATCTATTCATTGAAAACTACAGTACTCTTAAAAAAGACATTATAGACGATTTCAGAAAATGGAAAGATATTCCCTGCTCCTGGATGGGAAAAAAAATCAACATTCTGAAGATGGCCATACTCCCAAAATCATTATAAAGAACAAATGTAATAATCCCTATCAACAGGGCCCGGCGGGATGGGTCAGTGGTTTGAGCCCCTGCTTGGGGAAGCTTCGCAGGCTTCAGGGACTGTGGCTCCATCCCCGGCACCACATGCTGCGCCGGCCCTGCCCTCGGGGCAGGCTGAGCTGGCCATGAAAATGAGTGAATAAACAAAGGTTCTGAAACAAGAAAAAAATAAATAAAATAACAAGTTCATTAAAAAAATAATCCCTATCAAAATAATATCAACACACCTCACAGAAAAGGACTAATCATTGCTAAAATTTACTTGGAACCAGACCATACCCAGAAGTACAAAGACAATACTGGGAATCAAAGATAAGGCAAAAGAGATTATAATTCTTGACCTAAAGTTATATGACAAAGGCACAGTGATAAAATCAGCATCATATTACAAAAAAATAAACCTGAGGAACATTGGAATAGCTTAGAAGATACAGAAGTAGATACAAACACACTCAACTACCTTATCTTTGAGAAAGGGGCCAAACATATTTACTGGAGGAAATATATCTCTCTACCAAATGGTGCTGGAAAACCTGGATCTCTACATTCTGAAAGCAAAAGCTGAGCCAGGTCTATCATTATGCATTAAACTAAAGTAAACAAGGATTAAAGATCTAAATATTAAAAGAGAAATAATAAATCTCCTGCAAGAAAAAGTGGGAGAAAATCTTGAACACATCAGAATAGGTAAACAGTTCATGGACAAAAGCCAAACACTTGAAAGAATCAACAACTGGGACCTCCTCTTGCTGAGATTTTGCACGTCAAGAAAACCAACAGCGTGAAAAGACAACCCATGAATTTTCAAAAAATTTTAATTAGTGTTCAGGCAATGGTCTTCTCCCTAGAATTTATTAAGAGTCAAGAAATACTAGGCTCCCAAAATTCAAAGACCCAGTCCAGAAATGGGAATTCAAGATAAACACACACTTCTCAGAAGAGGAAATATTGCAAGCTGAGAAATATATAAAGAAATGCTCCACATCACTAGCTTTCCTTGAAATGCAAATTAAAACAACACTTAGATACCATCTCACTTCAGAAAGAGTGGCTGTCATAAAGAAATCAAGCAACAACAAATGTTGGAGAGGCTGAGTGGAAAAAGGAACACTACTCCACTGCTGCTGGGAATGCAGACTGGTGAAACCATTATGGAAAGCAGTGTGGAGCCACCTGAAAAAGCTAGAACTGGACATTCCACTCAATCCAGCTATCCACCTACTGGCAATTTTCCTAGAAGAAATGAAAACTTCATATTGTAGTGATGTTTATGCACCTATATTTATAGCAGTACATTTATGATAGCCAAATCTTGGAAACAACCAAAATGTCGATCATATGAAGAAAGGTTGAAAAACATGTTTTTATATACAATGGAATATTACTCAGCTATAAACAATGAGAAACTAGAAGACTTCATGGGTATGTAGACATATATTGAAAACATGCTCATAGTAAAATTTACCAGACCTACATGTGTAAATATCATATAGTATACCTAGTATAAGAACTCAAAAAAAAAAAAAAAAAAAAAAAAAAAAAAAAAAAAAAAAAAAAAAAAAAAAAAAAAAAAAAAAAAAAAAAAAAACGGAATGGCATAACTCAGCTGAATGGAAATCAAGACCTTAAGGATGAAACAACGAAGAGATACCAAGCAGAAAAGTTAGAAAACGTTGTAAGGGGAAAATTACTCACTTATATACACAACATAAATTAGACAATGGTCCTAAGACTATCCAACAGGTTTTTAACCCTGAGTATAGCAATGTGAAATACCAAAACTCTACTGGGAAAGCCTGTCATTCTGCTCTTTTAGATGTGTGCTGCTTCCAATGTAATTTCTATTATTGCTATCTTCTCAAGTAAATGCTTGTTTTATTTTATTTTTTTTAATTGTATTTATTTTTATTTTTTTCTTGTTTCAGAACCTTTGTTTGTTTATTCACTCATTCCCATGGCCGACTCAGCCCACCCCGAGGGCAGGGCCGGCACAGCATGTGGTGCCGGGGATTGAACCGCGGTCCCTGAAAGCCGCCCAAGCTTTCCCAGGCAGGCGCTTTAGACCACTGAGCCATCCCGCCGGGCCCCCAAATGCTTGTTTTAAAAGAAAACAAAAAAAGGTTATAAATGAGAGTAAGAGACAAGGAAAAATGCCATAGAATTGACCTGCAGCAATTTTGTATATTTTTGGATTTCTAAATTTCTGTTAAAAATGTGTATCTTTTTCTTTCACATTCTGTACGGATTTATTTAGACTATCAATGATAGATGAAAAATATCATTTCCATGTTAATTCTATGGCATTTGATATTCAGAAAGACAGTGATGTTAAGCTCAAGTACCATGTTATGCAGTTGCAGTATCACTAAGCTTATCTAGAGGGTTAAGAACTTAATTTTGCCAAGCAAAACATTAGAGAAATACAAGAGCTATAAGGATAGCCAATATTTTAACCCTATCCCTTGAATGTAAATGAAGACGCTGGTCATAAGAGGACCTGTACTGTAACATCCTATAACTCAGTGGAGTCCCAAATTTTGGGTTCAAGTACATTGTGGGATTACAGAGGAAAGGGATTAATGATGTACAACACGCCTAAGAAGAGTAACGTACAGAGAAAATGTTCTCTCAGGCTTTCACAGAGAGCAAATTGGTCAATCAATGGTGGTGACCTATACAGATAGCTGAAAATGACAAAACTTACACAAAACCCTGTACAAGGTTTCAAGGTAAATCCTGAAGGATTTTGACTGACTTTGTCCTGTACAAAAGTTACATGTTTTATTATATACATCTTACTTTAACTTGGCTTTAATCACCGATCAGAAATGTCCAATCACAAGACATAAAAAGTAAGGCAGATTAGTATGCTGAGTTTTAAAAAGCTTATGTGAACAGCTTCCTACATTGCCAGTTCTGCTGATATCCCATTACTATTACAGAATATTAGACTATGTATACAACTACTTTCTCTTATTTCAGTTAGAAGAAATATTTGTACCAATAGTGCTTAGAAGAGTTACTATGTCTTCCTCTTATACTCTGAACATCTATTATGAAGACAGCAATGTGCATTGTATTAATCATCATGGCTGTCCTCCTAACGTGCTTTGAAGCTGTCCCATTGTTATTTAATATTAAAAGTAAAAAAAAGGAAAAGAATAAAATGTAAGCAATTGAAATTATTCCATGCACACTACCTGAACATAGTGAGTTGAAACTGGAAATCAATGGGAAAAGCAACCACAAAAACTACATAAATATGGAAATTAAACAACATCCTCCCAATCAACCAGTGGCTAAGAAGATATCAAATATAAGAAGGAATCAAATATCTAGAATTAACTGAAAATATTATTAAGCATACCAGATCTTATGGGACATGATGGAAGCAATTATATGAAATAAATTTACAGCCATTAACTCTCATATCAAGGAAATAGTACATACTTAAAAAAGCAATTTAATGTTAGAATTTAGAATCCTAAATAAAGAACAAATCAATCCCAAATTGTAAAATGTGGAGCAGAAATTAGTATAACTGAGACTAAGAAAATAATACAAATCATTGGTTCTTTGAATCATTAAATAAAATTGATAAATTTCCAACCAATCTTTTTAAAAAGAGGAAACTACTCAACTTCGATGAATTGGAAATGAAAAAAAAAAAAAAAAGGTGAAATCACATGGGATCCTGTAGAAATTAAGAAGATTATCAATGTTTACTTCCAGAATTGTACTCTAGTAAAATGGAAAACACAAGAGAAATGGACAGATTCCTTCACATAAGTAAGTTACTAAAATTGAAAGAAGATATAAGTATTCTACATATAATGATATGAGTCAATGAGATTGAAAATACAATTAAAACCTACCAATGAAGAAAACCCCAGCCTCTGGTCGATTGACTAATCAATTGTATAGGAAATATAAAGAAGACCTAATTCCTTAATGGTGAAATTCTTTAATGAAATTTAAAGGGAAGTTATACTTCCAGAATCATTTCTGGAATCAATCATTACTCTGATACCTAAAGAAGTAGGGTGAAAAGGTAAGAAAGGATCTCTTAAAAACAACCAGAATGCAGGAAAAAATAATCCTACATCTGCAACATGATGCAAAACTGAACAACAAAAGATTAATAAGAATCAACGAGAAAAAAGGAGTCAATAAAAAGAATATGGGCAGAAGTAATAGCAGAAAACTTCCCAAGTTTGAGAAAACAATCAGACATTCAGTAACTGAAGCATATAGAACTCCAAACAGCACGAATCTGGTTAAAAACACACCCAGACATATAAGTCAAGATCTCAGAAATTCATCAGAAGAATAATATACTAAAAGACACTAGAGAAAAGAAACAGATCACATTTAAAGGAAAACTCATCAGAATAACGCCAGATTTCTCTTGACAAACCATGAAGTCAAGAACAGCATGGAGAAGAGTGTTTTAAGTCCTCCATGAAAACAAATTCCAGCCCAGACTGTTATACCCTGTAAAACTCTCTTCAGGTATAAGGGAGAAGTGAAATACTTGCACAACAAGGAGCAACTAAAGGATTTCATGATATCAAAACCAAACCTACACAGAATAGTAAAAAAATATTTTAGGGAGGGAGCAAAACAACCTGAATTCCACAAATGAGAACAGAAAGAACCCACCAAATAGGTTAACCTATTAAACACAAGAGAAAAAGTGTTAAACCGTAGTAAATGAAAGACATGTCAATTATAATTCAATATATTTCAATTATAACCATCATTGTAAATGGACTCAATTCTCAAACTAAAATAAATAGACTGGCCGAGTGGATAAGGAAGCAAAATCCAACAATATGCTTTACACAAGAAATGCATATAACTCATAAAGAAACTCATAGGGTAAAAGTGAAAAGATGGAAAATAATACTACATTCCCCAGCACCTCAAAAAAATGCAGGGGTAGCCGTCCCATTTGTACACAGTCTAAACTTCAAGCTAAAATTGATCAAACGAAATAAAGCAGACCACTACATACTGGTTAGGGGAAAAATTCAAGACAAAGAGGTAACACTCATATATGCACCCAACACAGGAACACCAAGTTATATAAGACAAATCTTAGTAGACTAGAAAAATCTAACATGCAATACCACCATTTGGTAGGAGAACTTTACATCCCTTTATCCCAAAAAGATAGTTCAAGCAGATAAAACATTAACAAAGAAGACGCAGCACTTGAAACAAATGGACTTGGTGAACATACTTAGAGTGATCCACCCAACCACTTCTGAATACATATTTTTTTTCAACTGCACATGGGACATTCTCCAAAACAGACCTCATATTTATGCATAGGTCATGCTTAAGTATATGCAAGAAAACAAATTATCACATGCATATTATCTGACCATAGTGCAATGAAACTGAAAACAAATGACAAAAGAAACCACAAGAACCCCAGAAATACATGGAAATTAAACAACACCCTTCTAAGTAACCAATGGGTTATAGATGAAATTAAACAAGAAATTAAACAATATCTAGAATTTAATGAAATTTCAGACACAACCTACCGGAATTTATGGGATGCAATGAAAGCAGTTCTTAGAGGGAAATTTATAGCTCTGAACTCACACATTAAGAAGACAGAACGGCAATAAATAAATACACTTATGCACCACCTAAACCAACTAGGAAAGGAAGAGCAAAGGAAATCAAAAGCCCAGTGCCGGGAGGAAATTATAAAAGTGAGAGTAGAAATTAATTCACTTGAAAAAAAAAAGAAAACCATACGAAGAATTAATGAATCAAAAGCTGGTTCTTTGAAACATTAAAAAAAATTGATAAGTCCCTAGCTAACCTCATGAAAAAGAGGAAAGAAAGGACTTAAACTGAAGTAACAAGGAATGAAAAGGGTGAAATTACTACAGACCCAGCGGAGATTCTGAGGATAATAAATAGCTACTTTGAGAATCTTTATATTCACAGAATTGAAGACACAGATGAAATGGACAGATTCCTAGAAACACACAAATTACCAGAACTTAATCAAGAAGATCTAAGATCTTACAATATTTCAATAACAGTCAATGAAATACAAAGTGTAATAAAAAGCCTAATGACAAAGAAAAGTCCAAGCCCTGATGGATTCACCACTGATTTCTCCAAGACATTTACAGCAGACCAGATGACATAATGCCAATACTCCTCAAACACTTCAATGAAATTGAAATGAAAACCATCCTCCCAAACTCATTCCTAGAGGCAGTCACTAAACTGAAACCAAAACCAGAGAGAGATGCAACTAATAAAGAATGACAGGCCAATTTCTTTAATGAATATAGATGCAAAAATCCTCAATAAAATTCTCGCCAATAAAATACAGCAAATCATGAAGAAGATTATCCACAATGACCAGGTAGGATTCATCCCAGGGATGCAAGGATGGTTCAATATATGTAATACTATAAATGTAATACACAATATCAATAGAGCCAAAGCCAAAAATCACATGATAGTCTCAATTGATGCAGAAAAGTCTTTTGACAAAGTCCAACACTTATTTATGTTTAGAGTTGCACAGATAATTGGAATAAAGGGCCTCTACCTCAATCTGATGAGGGCCATCTGTGACAATCCAACAGCTAACATAATTCTAAATGGGGAAAAATGAACTCCTTTACTCTCAGATCTGGTCAAGGCAAGGACGTCCTCTGTCACCAGTCCTATTCAATATGTATCTGGGATCATTACCTACAGCCAAAAGACAAGAGAGATGAAAAAAAATAATGACAGATGAAAAGATGTTAAATTATCATTATTTGCAAATGATATGGTAATCTACTTGTGAGACCCAAAGCACTCCACTAAGAAGCTACTGGAATTAATACATAAATTCAGTAGTGTAGCAGAATATAAAGTCAACATACAAAAGTCAGTAGCATTACTCTACACAGATAACAAATACAATGAGAGAGAAATTAGAGAAACAATACCTTTTATGACAGCACTGAAGAAACTTAAATACTTAGGAATTAACCTAGCTAAAGAAGTAAAAGACATTGTCAATGCAAACTACAGTACTCTGAAAAAAGCACACGTAGAGCATTTTAGAAAATGAAAAGATATTCTCTGCTCTTGGAGAGGAAGAATGTACATTGTAAAGATGGGCATACTCCCTAAATTGTTACACACATTTAATGCAGTTCCTATCAAAATACCATCAACATACCTCACAGACTTAGAGAAATTGTTTCAAAAATTAATTTGGAAAAAGAAAGACCTAGAATTGCAAAGACAATCCTGGATAGCAAAGATAAGGCAGGAGGTATTACAATTCCTGACTTAAAGTTGTATTACTGAGCTACTGTGATAAAATCAGCATGGTACTGGCAAAAACAAAAATAGACCTGTGGATCAGTGGAATCGATTAGAAGATGCAGAAGCAAATACAAACACACTCTGCCACCTTATCTTCAACAAAGGTGCCAGCTCCAAGCCTGCTTACTGGAGAAAGATAGCCTCTTTAACAAATGGTGCTGCAAAATCTGGCTCTCCACATGCTGAAAACTAAAGCTTGGCCGAGGTCTCTCACCATGCACTAAAATAAAGTCAAAATGGATTAAATATCTAAATATTAAGACAGAAATATTAAATCTCCTGGAAGAAAAAGTGGGAGAAAACCGTGAAGACATAGAGGAAGGCAAAGAATTCATGGACAAAAATCAAAATGCACAATTAACACTTGAAAGAATCAACAACTGGGAGCTCCTCAGGATAAGAAGTTTTTGCACATCAAAAGAAATTACCAACAGAGTGAAAAGACAACCCACAAATTTAAAAATGATTTTAACTAATAAGTATTCAAACAAAGGCCTGCTATCTAAAATTTATAAAGAACTAAAAAACATTAGGGTTCCAAAATTCCAAGACCCAGTCAGGAAATTGGCATCTGAGGTGAACACACACTTCTCAGAGAAAGAAATTAATAACCCTACGAATACATGAAGAAATGCTCCACTTCACTAGCCATTCGTGAAATACAAATTAAGACAACACTTAGATACCATCTCACCCATGAAAGAATGGCTTTCATAAAGAAATCAAGAAACAACAAGTTTTGGAGAGGCTGCGTGGAAAAAGAATCCCTTCTCCACTGCTGGTGCAAATACAGACTGGTGCCACCATTATGGAAAGCAGTGTAGAGACTCCTGAAGAAACTAGAACTGGAATTCCCATTCAATGCAGCTATGCCCCTACTGGGAATTTTTCCAGAGGATCTGAAAATATCATACCATAGTTATTCTGTGTACCTATGTTTATAGCAGCCCACTTTGTAATAGCCAAATCTTGGGAACAACCAAAATGCCTATCATCTGAAGAATGGTTGAACAATGGTATTTTTATACAATGGAATATTACTCGACTATAAAAGAATGATAGACTAGAAGACTCCATATGTAAATGGACGTATCTTGAAGATATATGTGAAATACACCAGACTTCCATGTGTAAATATCTTATGGTCTCACTAGTGTAAGTTCTTTAAAGTAGTAATAAAAAGGGAGAGGCATAACACAGCTAAATGAACATCAAGTACCTAAGGGTTAAAAAATGAATGACTGCAAGCAGAAAAGATAGGAAGCATGGCAGGGCAAAGCCATGCTCTTACATACACAGGATGAATTAGATAATGGTTCTAGGAACCTCCAAAATGTTTTTGACACTGAGAATAGCAATGTGTAACACTACAAGTATAACTGGAATGCCTGTCATTCTGGTCTTTTAGATGTGTGCTACTTCTAATGCAATTGCAGTTACTGCTATACTCTATCTATGTTACATGACTGATTTAAAAGGAAACAAAAGGGGATATTAAATGGGAGTAAGATACCAGGAAAAATACCATGGGATTGACAGACTACAAATTTTATATATACTTAGATTTCTAAATGTGCAAAAATGTGTAACTGCTTTCATCACATTCTATAGAGATTTATTAGAATATCAACGCTTGATAGAAAATACCAATTCCAAGTGAAGTCTAAGATGTTAGATACTCAGAAAGACAGTGATGCCGGGCGTGGTGGCGCACGCCTGTAATCCCAGCACTCGGGAGGCTGAGGCAGGAGGATTGATGCGAGTTCGAGACCAG
>PVJA010028339.1:0-28358 GCA_004027025.1 Myocastor coypus | reverse complement strand
TTCTCAGTGACAATGATGTTTTGAGCTCCTTTGCAGAGAGAATAGCCAAAGTCATCAGGAAAGTCAGCATGACAAGTTCCTCCAGGAGCACCAGCAGTTCCCAGCAGCTCCTAGACTTCTCCAGTTCTCACTTGGAGGCTGTTGACAACAACCCTCAGGTGGGCCTTACACATCCAGCACCATAATGGATCATTTCATTTGGGTGTTACAAGTTGACCACCAGTGCTCAGTCCACCAAAATACTCATAAAACTTATCTCTGCATACAGTTCTTTACTTGGCATTCTTGTGATTTCATATTAAATCAGGTGAAACATTTTTTGCACCAGTGGGAAATAATTTGGATTAGAACCTTGATATAATATCTGGTACACAGTAGAGTTCAAAGCAATTAATGAAAAAAAAATTAGGCAGTGTTATACGTCACATGAGATTTTAACACATTGACCGGGTAACTGTGATCACATCCCCTGCTTCCTGCAGCAGGCCATCAATCTCTCAGTCAAGCTAAGTGGTAACATTCTGGACTTCAGCAGAAGGAGGGCAGAGACAGACAGGAAAGCTGGAAGAGATAGGAAAAGTTGCTGTAGGAATCCTGACTAGTGAATTCATCATTTCTAACAATGACCTTTCTTCCACTAACTTTCTCCTCTCACTACTTGCTGCCTAGCTAACTCCCACCCCTCTCCTCTTCTGACACCTGAGTTACATCAGGTTGAATCTATTAAACTCACTTCTGCCTTGAAGGGTGTTGTCTTAGTTACTTTTTACTTGTTGCTGGGACAAATACCCAACACTCAAAATGAAGGAAGAAAAGGTTTGTTAGCGCACAGTTATGGGAGTTTTCAGTCCATATTCGGCTGGCCCAAGGCTGAGTGGAACAGAGCAGAGAGCATCCAGTTCATGGAGGCAAAACAGCAACAATTGTGACAGAGGCAAGCGACCAAACAGGGGAGCAGAGAGTAACAGCTGAAGTCTGTCTCTCTGTCTCTCTTTTAATTATATCAGGCTCTCTGCCTTAGGCTATCTGCTTTAGGACACACCCATAGTCTTAGCAGTACTTAAAACACATAATCCCAGGGATCATGGATCAAGTCTCAAACTTTAGATCAGTACTAAATCATATAATACTAGCGGATCATGGATCAAGTCTCAATCCATACAAGTCCTGCCTCATGATTTCATGAGGCTTTGGGGGGACAACTAGACATAAACCATAACATTCCATCCCTGGGCCCCCAAAGTTTCATAACTTTCAAAGTTTCAAACTTTCATGAAAGTTTCATTTCATCCCCTTGTACAGAAGATATTTTAGTCCATCTGGAAGAGTTGCCAAAGTCCCAACAGTTTCAGCATTGTGGAAAACTCCAAATCCCGTCTCCTCCAAGATCTAAGGCAACTCTCATCGTGAGCTCTTGTACAAAAGAAAAGTTAAACATATCCAACATTCAAAGGCATAAGATAAACTTTACGATTCCAAAAGTTGCAGTCAACACGGTAATACAAAACACTGGAACCAACACATGTCCAAAATCCAGTAGGGTAAACATTAAATCCCATAGTTACAACTGAAATATCCAAAGCCATTTGCACTGAATTGTGGACTCCATGCAGCTGCATCCCTAAGGCACTCTTGGTGGTAGTTTCCATGGCTTTTCTCTTAGGCCGGCTTTGCTCCTTTTTGTACGATCCACATTCCTGGCTTTTCCAAACTTCTGGAGTTTCCACTGAATAGACCTCTCACTCTCTGCTTCACACACTGCCCTCTCAGGGGCACACTGCCTGGCCTCCCAGGCCTTCTTCTGAAATTGAGGTGGAAGCCTTCTTAACCTCAGAAATACAGCATTCTGCATAGGCCTGTATGGATGATGCCAAGGGTTGCTACCAACTGAAGCAGTAGCCAGGCTTCCTTCTCTCTTAGCTGAAGAAGTCAAGATCCTAGATCGCTGAGCACTCTGACCCTGGTCCCGAAAAACATATTCTCCATGCTGGCATGATTTTGGACCTTGGTTTGGGCACTGCTGCCATTGTGACACTTGGGTCTCTGCGGCTTTCTTCTCAAGGGAAAGCTTCTCAGCTGCCACCTCTTGTGATGTCCTCAGGCCATCCTTTTGATTCTCTGGTTCCTTCCCAGCAATGAAAATCCTTTTAGTTCCATCTTGTGAGTCTGAAGCTTTGCTGGTGTTTCCTTTCTGGCCAATCTCACATTTTAAATCATCCTGCTTGGCTCTTTGCTCTTGATTTCTAACATAAATTTGGCTAAAAGCCACTAATAACAACCATGCCACTGCCCCAATAGTTTGCTGCTTTGAAGTGTCTCTTGAAAGATTAATCAGTTCGCCATGCTTAATCTGTCTTAGGCAAAGTCTCTGGGCATGAGCAAAATTCCAACAGACTTTCATCCAATCCATAGCACAAATCATATCGAGTACATTGACCAATGCTGTCCTTTTTTCTAGCAGAAACCTCCTCAACCCTGTCTGTACAGGTAGGCCTTCTGTTAGTCTTCTGGTCTGAGTTCTGTCCAGATTCTCCCCTAAAGAACAGCTGAAGCTTTTCCAGATCTCCAAACATTTCCAATCTCTGCTCATATGTCATTCTTTATCCGCAGGCTTCAAGCCAGTCTTCTGATCTGAGCTCTGACCAGAATCTCCGCTACAGAACAGATGAAGCTTTGCCAGTGCTTCGCCTATAGCCAACATCTCTGAACCTTTCCTATCTCTTCCCATAAGCCATTCCCAAAAGCTTGTAATCCACATTGTGAGGTATAGCCACAGCAACGACACCACTTCTCTGGTACCAAATTCTGTCTTGGTCACTTTGTATTCATTGCTGAGACAAATACTCAATACTCAAAATGAAGGAAGGAAAGATTTATTTAGCCCATAGTTACTGGAGGTTTCAGTCCATATTCGGCTGGCCCAAGGCTGAGTGGAACAGGGCAGAGAGCATCCAGTTCATGGTGGCAGAACAGCAACAATCCCAGGACAGAAGCAACCAACCAAATAGGGGAGCAGAGAGCAACAGCTTAAGTCTGTCTCTCTGTCTCTCTTTTAACTACATCAGGCTCTCTGCCTTAGACTATCTGCCTCAGGCCATACCCACAGTCTCAGCAGTACTTAAAACACATAATCCCAGGGATCATGGGTCAAGTCTCAAACTCTAGATCAGTACTAACTCACATAATCCTAGCGGATCATGGATCAATGCTCAATCTATAGAAGTCCCTGCCCCATGACTACATGAGGCTTTGGGGGGACAACTAGACATAAACCATAACAGGTGTTCTCATGTATAACTTCAGATTTGTAAATGATCCATATCGTACATCCTATGTGTGTCCAGTGAACTCTCTTTTCTTTCCACAAGCTTTAAGTTCTCACCTTATTCCAATGCCTTACTTCTTCTCCACGGCACACTGCTTGTGTTTCAGAGGGACACTTCTTTCAAAGGGAAGGGTCAGAAAATAAATGTCCTATTTTTCCCTTTGTTTAACTTGTAAAAGCATGTATGTTCTAGATGACAGTGCATCCTCTTTTCAAACTCTGCTCTATATTGGAGCAGCTTAATGTCAAATGGTTTTGTCAACAGAATCTGGCACCATCCTGGGCTATGCTGGGTGTTTGCAGAGAAACAGAGTTCTGTGCATTGTAGGAAAGCAACCACTTTTGCACTGTGCAGACCCAGGACTCTGCACTCTTCTAGTTTATCTGGCTCACGGCTCTCACCTGCTGGCTGTCATTTCAAGAAGGGTCTTGATTACAAGTGGCCTTAGCCACAGGGCATCTCTGGAACTGTATATTTTTCTGTTCTCAGTCCATTTTTCTATCTTCCGTTTTCCTTTCAATATACAGATATTTTGGTTGGAGCTTGAATCATTATATATTTATATGATCACTGAGAAGAGTTTTACTTTTTCCATTTTTATTTTTAAAAAATAATGTTTTTTTTTTTTTTTTTTTTGACCCACCTCAACTTGGGTTATTTCAATTCTTTCCAAATACAGTAAGAAATCCCAAAGCCTCTTTAATCTCCCTTTATATATATTTTTAAGCCTGGTATGTAGAAAACATAACTTAACATTACAGCATTCCAACTGGGTCAGATAGAAACTCTCCCAAAGAATTAGGTTATATATCTGTCATTCTTATATGCTTATTAGTAGGAGCTCATCTGAAATCTTTTTTTTTGTTTGTTTGTTTGTTTTTGTTTTTGTTTTTGTTTTTGTCTTTTTTGAGACAGGGTCTCGCTGTGCAGTTCAGGCTGGCCTTGAGCTCACTTTTGTAGCCCCGGCTGGTCTCGAACTCGCACCAATTCTCCTGCCTCAGCCTCCCGAGTGCTGGGATTACAGGCGTGCGCCACCACGCCCGGCGTCATCTAAAATCTTATTAGAGTCAAGTATGGGAATTGCTTTTTGTTGTTGCTATTGTTTGTTTTTGTTTTGTTTTCCCTTTTGCTAATGACTTATTTATATATTGGCTTGTTTCATGGGGTTTTGATAAAGGAAAAGTAAAGGACTTCTGAATTCGAGAATAAAAGGCATTAAAAATATTTTCTTCCAAAAATCCACTTAAAATGACCATTGTGTCATGAAACAGTTGCTGAATGGCCTAGAGTTCCTTAATCAGAGCTGTGTCCTGGTCAAAGGCCGTGGAGCCATCGGAGTTGAAACACAGGGTTTGGTTTATGGTGGCTTAATGTAATGCATAAAGAAGCAGAGACAGGGGGTTTTCAACTGAGAAAATTCAATTTTCATTTTACATGCAGGGATAGCTCCACTTTGTTCTTTAGCAATACTTTTCTTTTTTTGGTGCAGAGTCTCACTATGAGGTAACAGTATTATTTTGTTAGTGTGTGTGTATATGTGTGTGTGTGTGTGTGAGAGAGAGACAAAGAGTCAGAGACAGAGAGACAGAGACAGAGACAGAGATAAATATATACAGAGATGCAGTTTAAGTCACATTAATTAACTTTAATGTAGAAAACCATGCAGGAAAAATAGGCGCAAACACAGTTTTACTTGTTTTATAGACAGAACAATCGAGGTGACAAGGTTTGCTGCTTCAAATTTTCTATATAAAATGGTAAAACATGTATCTGATTCACAATGGGCATCCCGTATATCTTCTTACCTTCATATGCGCGTCTTATCTAAATTGGAGTTTGTGGCAACATGAGGCTGCAACCCTACTTTCTAAGTTTTCCATAAAAGCAAACTGTCTCAAAGAGGTGCCTTGCAGAAATCGATGAACAGAAGCAAGATTATGACTCTATTTTCCTGACTGTTGGTGCATTTTCCATGTCCATTGCATAAATAAATAAATAAATAAATAATCTCTTTGATAAAGCCTGTATTTCCATTATAGTTTCCAAAAGTATATCTCTGAAATGACGTATTTTCACATTTGCAATATTTTCTCCTGCAATAGTAATATACCCACTTTCAATCCTAACATAGAATATTCATACATATTTTTAGAATTTTTCACACACATCATTGATCAAGTAAGATACACAGTTTCTTTCTGTCCAATTTCTGTATAACACTCTTTACATGCCTTATACTATGTAAATCTGACAACGCTGAATAAAAGCAGTGAGAGGAAAATTATTTCAGTGAATATTTCTCACTTTAGGGATGGAAACATCTCATTATGCATCAAATATGATATCAGTTGCAGAAATTTTTAGTCACTTTATATATTTCAGGACCAGTCAGTCAATTTCTAATTTGATGTGAAACTTTCTTTTCATGATTGGCTACTAAGCTTTGTTAACAATTTTAGGGAAGCAAAGTGACTATAGATATTTTCTTTTTATAATATGATAAATATATTCAGTGATCTTTTTGCATTGTTGTTGGTTAAGTTAATATTATGTGCTAATAATAAACCACATTTTCTTATAGTGTGTTTTATGTAACATTCAACTTGGTAATAACTTTAAATTGGTAATCTCAGCAACTACTTTGAAGATAACAATATGCAATATAATAATCATTGTTAATTTGCTGTCACTTTGTTTTGAAATTTTGTATTGTTTTCATTTTTTTTATTCTCTTTAAAATAAAAATAAAATTGTATTTCCTTTTATTTACAAAGAATACTTGTCTGATACTGGGTGTGGTGACAGACATCTGTAATTCCAGGGCTACGGAGGCTGCAAAGAGGATGATCACTACAAGTGCAAGCTGCATAGTGAGACCCTGTACCAACTGCATAAATAAAATAATAATAATTATCTGTATTTATTTCCTTAAATGTCCTTGACTGTCTTCGACTTTTAGAATCAGAGATGTACTTTCTTAATTAGTTTAAAATACATCAGCTCCTAAGCTTTCTAACATAATTTGTATAGCATTGTTATTGTCATTTTGTTGTATGCTTTGAATGTAATAATGAAGCCAAGTGGTCCACAGGTTATCTTTGTGGAAACTTCCATGACTAAAAGTTCAATTTCTGTAATACATAGTGATATTCTGGTTTCAGTTTCTTAATGTGCAAATTTTCCAGGTGTCAAATTTATTTAATTACATTACTTTGTTTATTTTTAATGTGTTTAGAATTTGTGTTGTTATTCACTTTCATCTTTCATTTTAGTAACTTTGATTTCTATCTTTTCAGGGAATTATCAATTTTATTAATCTTTTCAAGATTAATTTGTTGACACATTTGTTGACATTAATTTGTTGTTACTTTGTTGACATATTCTACTGTTTAACTATTTTCAGTTTTAGAATCTTACAACCTGATTTTTATTTATTTTGTTTTCCTAGCTTCGCTGTGCAAGTTGAAAATATAAATAACAAATTTTGTATACTTTACTTACAGAATTATAGTTAAGTCTTTTAAATTAACTTACTCAACCCTATAAACATTTTTTGCTAATTTTTTTTTTTTTTTTTTTTTGGCTTTTTGAGACAGGGTCTCGCTATGTGGTTCAGGCTGGCCTTGAGCTCACTTTTGTAGCCAGGCTGGTCTCGAACTCACACCGATCCTCCTGTCTCAGCCTCCCAAGTGCTGGGATTACAGGCGTGCGCCACCACACCCGGCTACTAATTTGTTCTTATTGTTTTTAATTTTTAATTACTTCTTCCTATCTGCTGTAGTTTTCGTTTGGCTGACCCATGGTCATTTATCGTGTATTGTTTTATTTCCACACATAGAGAGTTTAAAAAATATATTTTTCTGATAAAATTTTCATTTGAATTCTTATGTGGTCAGAAAACATATTTTTTACTTTTACTCTATAAAACCTATATAATTTGATATATTTCTTAAGTATTCATTTTTCAGTTTTTATTCTTTAAGAGAAAAAATGGTTTAAAAATTTAGAGATGATATTGAACTTCACTAAAGAAGATAATAGGAATTTAACAGTGGTCATTATATTTGATATTGTTGTTCTTCAAATTAGTTTTTCAGATAATAGATATATGCATGCAAAATTGATCAAAAATTTTAAAAAGTTAAAAAGAAGAAAAATATGACTGTTATCTGCTTCTTTCATTAGAGCAGCAGAAATAAGAAGTGCAATTATCTATGCTACCCTGTACATATTTCTTTTTCCCTTCCCTCTTCCATTATTTCTCTTTTCCCTCACTCCAGTTGTTCCTTCCTTTTGAACAGCTACTGCAGGGCCAGGGTGCAGATCATTGAGGCTCCTGAAGTTGTCCTGGGCTCAGCATCACTCCTTAGGTATTCATTTTTAATGCTATTTAAATAGGATTTCTTTTCATTTTAAAATTTGTTTTACTTTGGTGTGTAGTAATGTAAAGAAGAAAGAAGTGCAACAACTAATAGACTTACAGTGTCAGTTTTCTCAGTTTGATCCACACATTTCCAATCAAAGCACCAGCAAGGTTTTTTGTTTGTTACCTTTTTGCTAAAATGAGTCAATATTTATGTAGAATGGTAGACATACTAAAATAACAAAATCAATTTTACAAATGCAAAGTACAATATCAGGACTCATACTACCTGGTTTTTAAGAAAGAAGAGTAAACTTCAATAATTAGAACTTTTTATTATTGAGACAATCACAAGTAATGTGATTAACAGGTCAGAACAGAGATTTTGTCAAAATCTTGGATGAAACGTACCAAAATAAATAAACGTCCATCTTAAAATAAATGCAACTGGACATATATTTTACATCTTACCCAATAATTAAGTCAAATTTCATCATGAGAGAAATTTTAAATATTCTCAAAGAAAGCATAATGCAAAATGTACATTACATTAGGCCTGATAACTTTTAACAACAATATTGCACTCATGAAAGAAAATAATGGTAAATTATATTTCATTAATTTTTTAAAAAAAATGTTGCTCTCTATTACAAAACCAGAAATAAACTTATCAGTAGTTCCACATCTATCTGTATCTCTATATGTCATCTATACTCTGGTTTCTCTTCACATTGCATAAATCATTTGCCTGTCTATATGTTATCTATATCTGCATATGTCTCAAAATTTTATAGCTTGAGAACAACTTCAAGACATATCTGAACTCCATATTCATAATCGCATTATCCACAATAGCCA
Organism: Myocastor coypus; assembly: GCA_004027025.1. Classification (NCBI taxonomy): domain Eukaryota; kingdom Metazoa; phylum Chordata; class Mammalia; order Rodentia; family Myocastoridae; genus Myocastor; species Myocastor coypus. The sequence goes on along the minus strand of PVJA010028339.1, from coordinate 19,811 downwards.
AGATATAGAGACAATGTGTCCATTGACAAATAAGTGGATGGAAATGTGGCAAAAATACAGTCGGACACTTATGCAGCCACAAGAAGAACAAAATGTGTGACAACATAGATGAACTTGGAAGCATTCTGCTAAGTGAAATGAGCTAGAGAAGTGTGTCCTAAGCCTCATAGAAATCTAAAGGAGTTGAACTGAGAAACAGGAGAAAATGGTAATTGCCACAGACTTTAGTGTGAGGGGGGCAGAAAAAGAAGTTGGCTAAAAAAATATAAATTGTTGGTTTTAATCTCTGGGGATCCAGTGCACACCCAGGGACCGCAGTTATCCATGCTCAGCTGGGCACATGAAATTGTGCTAAGAGAGGGGAACTTAAATTTTGTTAAGAAAAAATAAGATTGTTTTTAAACAATTAAGGGAAATACATGTTAAGTAATGCAGCTCTGGTGGTCACTTCCCCATGTATTTACAGAGCAAGACACCACATTGTGTACCTTAAACTTACATAGATTGTCAATCGTACCTAGATAAAAGTGAGAGACAAAGAAAGGAAATGTGCAGCAAACCAAGGGGTTTGGGACACAGCAAAGGGACACAGATGCAAACTGGTTGAGCTCAAGCTGGCCAAGGTTGGAACAGTTTGAACAACAAAATAAATAGCAAAGCATTAACTATGACATAAAGGATAAAACTAATATCTACTTGGTAATTGATATAAATAAAGAAAAAGAAGTGAAGCTACATATATTTTTACAAATATATGTAAATAATTTTTTAATTTATTTCTTCCATAAGGTAAAGCTAAACACGCCCAGATGTGGTCTGATTATTTGTATCCATCAAGCTTCACCACAATATCATGAGTGTTGAAAATTATTCCCCAATATAATGTTAGTATAAGGTGGGACTTTTGAAAAGTGACTCAGTACCATCACAGAAGGGATTTGTGTCCTTATTTTAAAAGCCTCAGAAAGCGTGCTTGCCTACCCCTTCCTGCCACTAAGGATGTGGGAAGAAGTTCCCTGGCTCCTGATCAGAAAGCAGCCCTGCACCATATATTAATAGGCCAGCTCCCATTTTAAGCTTAGACTTGCACCCTCCAGAACTGGGAAAATAAATTTTTTGTTGTCGATAAGCCACCCAGTTTATGTCACTCTGATTTAGTAGTGCTAACAAGGTGGGGTATGCTCTTTCCTTTCACAAGCTTGACTTGTTTTCAGAAAGTACAGCATGGAGAGAAAACAGTGACTTTATAAGGGAAAAAATCATTACATACCTCATTGGTAGTACGCTCATGGTCAACACTATCAACAGTGGGTCATGTTAGTAGCACATAGTTTTGATATAATGTACTGTGAAAGGTGCTTTATATTATGAAGATCATTTTACATAATCTAGTTTTCTTCTTTTTCTAGCAGTGCTAAATCTATACTGAGCATACAAAGACTTTCATACTCTTCCTAATGATTCCTCCTTTATTATTCACAGGTATCTCCGTGAGTACACATCTTGGAGCTCCACTCTAACTTGGGTAAATTCTCTGTAAGAACCACATGACATTTACCTTTAATATAACAATTGATATGTTTGTGTTTAAGTCTACTACAATGGTATTTGTTTTTCATCTCTAGTGTAAATTGATATTTTTGGTATTTATCTCTTCTGTTTTTTGTTTATGCCTCACTCTGTGACATTCAGCTTGTGGCTTTTCTTATGCCTCAGTGATTTATCACAGCGTACCTTCCAAAATAATTTGCTACCTTATAAACAATTCAGAATGTTGCAAAAGAATATTTGAATAACCAAGAGGATGTTCCTTCAGCCTCAAATTCTATTTAATTCCAAGCAAGCTATAGATTTGATAATCTATTGTGGCGTTACTTTTAACATACAATAGTGAAAACATACTTTAAGAGAGAGATACCATATAAATATTTTTCTGAAGGTACTGGTATTTAAGCAGGTATTTGGAACTGTTTTTAATATTACTGTTGAATGTTATGGTCTGGAGCCAAAAGAAAGGATGAGCAGACCCGATGAATATAGCTTTGGAGGTCTCACTGAGATCTCTCTTGAAGGGAGCCCAGAGCTCCAGAAGCATCTGCCTTTTACTTAGGACTATAACCTCTGTTGGCCTTCACTATTTATTTAATACTAGGTTCACATGTTTGTTAAGTAAAGGGTTTACAAGAAGGAGAGGAGAAAATCATGAACATCTCAAGTAAGGGCAGAGACATGAATCAGGATAAGCTGTTACCCACCTTCTTCAATCCCAGTTTGTTGGAATCCCCACGTAACAGATTACAACCTGCCCTAAGCTTTGTTTACTGTGCATCACTTCTTTAAGATGCTAGTTTCTTATTTCTACATATCCCCGTTTTTACTTTTTATGCTGAAAGACAATTTTTTGAGATGTCAGGGTGAGGACTGTAGACTTTTGATCCATAGGTTATTGCTGGATTTGTCCTCATGGCCAAAATAAGCAATATATAAAGAATAGTATAGAAATAACATACACAAATCGCTACTACATTTCCACTAAACCATGAGATAAGATGAAAAGGATTAAGGTTTTCAGTGCTATCAGAGATACTTTGCAACACATCGAGTTTGGGTCTGTGAAATGGGAGTTATACCAAATAAAGAAGTACTCCAATCATATTTTAAATGAAGTTGACATTGAAAATTAATTATTTTACCTCCCAACATAACAATAGCTTGTTCTGAATCACTTACCTTAGTATTCAACTCTGAGTCTATGTGTCCTTGATAAGTCCATAATTGTTTTTGAGTCCTTGTGCCATTGTTGCACAAAATGGATAGTTAGTGCACCTTGACTTAATACTCTGGCTGTAGCAGCTGTGGATGTGAAGGCTATCATGAGCTCAAGCTTTCCTTTTGTTCTCTTCTTTAACATCTCCAGCAAATGTTGGGACAGCATCATGGAAGGATAGTATTGCCATGGGCGATATAGTTGTATTGGAAGTCAAATTCTGGTCCTTGTCCTGAAAATATAGATGTTATCTCTAGAAAAATTAAAGCTGAGTAGAACGAGTTGTGTTGCCTTTAAATAATGACATATTTTCATCTCATTTTCTTTTCTTCTGCCATCTGGGCAGAGCCATAGAGCTCCAATAGAGCTCCATACGGCTCCAATCTATGACACTTCCATTGGGAGTATTAACTAACTCCCGAGCTGCTTCTCCTCTTATAGATTTCCCAATGTATCCTAATATAAGCAACATTGGTATTCTGGTAGGATGGCAGATCTGGCAGTGGAAACATTCCATTAGCAGCTATACCTTTAAAGCCCTTTCCTTGGAGAACAAAAAGTCCCTTTTTGATTCCCTTATCTTGGTGTTATTATTTACTAGACTTTTTCCATCAGTGAACTTCTCTATGGAGTGGTGTATTTGGACTATTAGCCTAATAACTAAAATAACTTCAATATTTACCAGTAATTACAGTAAAGTATAGATGACTCCAAATGATATATTCTTCTGGCTCCCTTTGGGTGACTATCGGTCTCAGATGTTAATCCTTAAGGAGTTCAGCATTTGTTTGACCTTTGATGTTTAGGTCTGGCCCAGACCAAGAGCGTCCATTCCTCCCATAGTTGCTAGATATCTTGCCTTCTGTGTTATTTCCTTTGAGGGCATAGCCTTGTCTGACTGCCTGTAATATTTTTATCTAACTCGGCTGCCTGCAACATTCCCCGCTTTGAAGAAGTAACCTGAACTGCCATGAGGGAAATATGGATGATGACCACTCTGGCTTCTTCAGGCTGAAAGGAGTTGTAGTTGGGAACTGGAAGTCAGAGACACTCTCCAGAGATTCTACCTAAAGATCATCGAGAGATAGCAGGCATTTTTGTCTTGGGTAGGTGGAATCACTTTAACTCTGGATAAGATAAAGCCAAAGAAATTATTAAACATACATGGGCTAAATGACATCAGTGAAATAATTATGAATGCACATAAAATTATTTTTACCAATAGTAATGGCTTATTTTTTAGTTGCATGTTGTGAGAGAACAGCAGCATCTACTGGTTTTATTTGTATATTGTTGAACTCAAACTTTTGTGTATAGAGAAACATTTTTGTAATATATATTACATTCATAAAGCTAGTCTTAATGTAAATTGGATTAATCTTCTAAAGTCTGTTTCTTTTTGAGGTATGATGACTGGAAGGAAAGTCAGGGTTGGAGAAGAACAAAGAGACCTTTGCCAATGTCCAGCAATAGGCTGGGTTTTCCTTTGGTCATGATTTCTCAGGGTTCCTCTGTGGAAATGACAGAGTCTGTCTGGCCAGAGGGAGCAGGCAGGCCCAATGCCCTTCAGTCCTACTGGACCATCTGAGAAGCTGAGTCTGAGCTCTAGGGCCCTCACCTCAGAGTGTAGTCTCACTTCTAGTAGCTGCTTTGGCAGTCAAGGCATAGTTTGTGGGCCTCTTGAGACAGGCCCTCTTATTTTGGCCTGGCTTCCAACAGACATCGCAGATGAACTTTATCGTTATTGAGCTCTTCTTGGAGCCAAGAGAGTCAGACTCAGGATCTATTTTTGGAGCTGCAACAAGGCACAAGGCAGCTTTTTTTTTTTTTTTTTTTTACTCTCCTTTTGTTTTCTCTCCCCGTTTTTCTCCCAGTCCCAATTATAGGAATTTTTTTTTCTTAGTGTAGCAAGTGAGTTTTTTTTTAAATTTGTCCCTGGGCAGGTAATGGGGGCTTGCTGGATTTTAGGAAGAGGCCATCTGAATGATTTCCTATTTAAAGTGAATCTTTTCATTAGAGGTTTTACATCAGAATGTTTACATTTACTCATTTTATGGGTTTTATTTGTCGAGTTTGTACTCAAACTACTTCTCCAGTAACTGTAATAACACGAGCAAAACCTCTTCGACATCTCTAGATAACTACTGAACCCCATTAATCAATATCATGTAGAAAGAAAACAGGTTATTACAAAGGAATGCTCACTTCCTTTGTCCAGTGACAGTCTGTTGCAGAAGATTTAAAAAATTAATGTGAAGGATAAATTAAGGGATGTGGTGCTGCCTTCATGTTTCCTAGTGTCCTTATCAAGTGAAATCCTTCTAGGACTGTCTTCCTAAGTCTGTGGAATCAGCTGCAGACTTGATTCCTCAGAATCAGACTGCAGGGGCTCCAAAGCCAAGGAGCTAAAGCTACACAAAGAATAGGTTCTTCTTGCTGTTGTGCTCTGTGCAGCATTTTCATAACTTGCTTCCAAACTTTTAAGCTAACTTTTATAGCCAAGGCTGGTCTCAAACTCGCACCGATTCTCCTGCCTCAGCCTCCCAAGTGCTGGGATTACAGGCATCCACCACCACGCCCAGCTAACAATGCCTTTCTTTAAGGACAAATAATTCTTCGAAACTCTTTGGTTTCACCTTTACCCCCACTCCTTTGAGTAATGTCTGTATAAGATGGACACACTTTTTTTCTACTGAAGCAGGATTTCCCATTAATCCAAGATTTTGCGGGGATGTCGCCCACTCTGGGAGTACTTTTCCCACGCGCTCAAGCCTCTCTTAACTCACCGCTGGTTGTCTTCTGTGCCCCACACTGAGCACCACTTGTTGTGTGTTGTGATTCAGAGCAGAAATAAATGATGAGAAGATCCGATGAATGTAGCTTCAGAGATCTCACTGAGATCTGTCTCTCTCAATGTGAGCCTAGAGCTCCAGGAGCATCTCCTTTTTATTTAGGACTATAACCTCCGTTGACCTTCAATATTTATTTGGCAGTAGGTTCACACAGTTGTTAAGTAAAAGGATTACAAAGAAGGGAGGAGATAATCACCAACATCTCAAGTAAGGGCAGAGACATCAGTCAGGATAAGCTGTTACCCGACTTCTTCAATCCCAGTTTTCTGGAATCCCTAAGTAATAGATTACAACCCACCCTAAGCTTAGTTTATTGTTCTCCACTTCTTAAGATGCTAGTTTCTTATCTCTACACATAATTATTAAATTTATTCATATATTCATTTTCTCTTATATCCTAGTTTTAGATGTCCTAAGTCTATGTGCATGTATTCTCTTTCTATGACTTCAAGAAACTTTAGTATTTGTTACAGACGCCTTACAGATTTCCTGCACACGAATACTTCGAGATTTTGCCTACCTTAGCATGTCTTTATTTTGTCTTCTTCTTTAAAGGATAATAATATTTGGATGAAGAAATCTTTTTTCATGATGTATATTTTCTAGTACTTTAAGAGTGTCTCATTCCAATATTTAAGCCCACAAACATTTATGGTTTGAGTTTAGGGGCAGTATTGTTATTCTCCTGCACATACTGACTCTAACGTCTTCATGTCTCCTCAGTTTTTACTATTTCTTTCTTTATTCTTTTCTCCCTTCCTCTCCTCTCCTTTGTTTCCTTTTTGCTCTCTTTCACCTACTCCTTCTCTTCCTCTTCGTACTCTTTGTCCTCCACCTCCTCCTCCTCTTCCTCTTTCTTTTCCTAAACTAAAAACTAACTCACTGAAGTATATTCTCAGCCAGTTTTCATTTTCTTTTTAGTTTGAGATAGGATTGTAATAAATCAACAAGACATGCAATCCTGCTGCTTCAGCCTTTGCAGAATGGTAGGACTACAAGTGTGTGTCACTCTGCCAAGCTCACTGTATTTTCTTTAGTTTTTGAGAAATTTTACTCTGATACTCCTATGTACACCTTCATAACATACTTGTGTTTCACCTTTGAATCGATGGCTCAGCAGTTCTCAAAAAACATTCACCAATATCACAGTATTTTCTCTACTGTATTCTGTTCATTGTTATCCAATTCTATGCTTGAATTTTATATGCAACTGGATCATTTTTTGTTGTCCTATAAATCTTGCAGCTCTTTTCTGTTCCCTCTTACTTTTGGCATTTCAATTGAAATAATTTTGACTGACCCACATGCAGGTCACAGGTCTCTTGGTTCCTTCCTCTTTTATGCTTCATCTGATAAGAATCATATTAGAAAAATTCATTTCTGTTACAATATTTTTATTTCAAAAATTTCTCTTTAATTCTATAATTTCAATCTGAATATAAAACTTTCATCTATTTCTGCTTGTTGGTTCCTGCTTTGGGTGCTAGATCCTTGTCTTAGTTACCTTTTTTCTTATCATTACGACAAAATGTCCAACATCCAAAATTAAAGAAGGAAAGGTTATTTAGCCCACAGTTAGTGGAATTTTTAGCTGATACTCTGCTGGCTCCAAGGCAGACTGGTGGCACATGGCAGAGGTCCACAGTTCATGGTGACTGAAAACAGCAAAGAAGAAAGGGAGGAGCAGTAGATACAACAACTGGAAAGCTTTTCTTCCCTCCTTACACTATATGTAGTTGGCCTGTTCAAAGGGAGGTGTGGCCCTCAAACTTATGATTCTCACATTGGATCATGAATTAATCACAAACTCTAGAAGCCTTCCCCAATGACTACATGAGGCTTTGAAGGGGACAAATAGACACAAACCATAAAAGTCCTTTAATACATTATCATTGTTAGTTTAAAATGTCTGTCCATAGGAGTTTCTCCCAGTTATATTGACTACTCCATGGCCAGCAGCGGTCCCCACACACGTGAGCCTCATTTGGAATCTGCTTCAGCTGTCCTTCGCTGCCCACACTCCTCCTCCTGAGTGCCTATAAAACTTAGGAGAAAGAATTGGCAGGTAGTTGATGATGTTCTGTGCCTCTGATACCTGGGGACATGCAATTGCCATATCAGCTATCATCAATCTTAATGAACTTGTTAAAAATATGACTTCTCTACTTAGGCCCAGGTACACTGTCTCTCCTTCTGTTTCAACAAAATGGATGTCCTAATAGCTCAGTTCTGCCCTGGGCAGGGTATCTATTTTGTGAGTTATAACTGAGTTAGATTCTGTGCATGCTTAGATTGTTGATAAGATGAAAGAGCTATAACCTCGAGGCTCTCTTCCTTAGAGTGATAGAGTATCCAGTAGTATTTCTTTTCTTTTCCTTTTTTTTTTTTTTTATTGTGGGACAGAGGTTCAAACTCATGACCTTGCACTTGCCAGGCAGGCATTTGTGCCACGAAGCTATCTCCTCAGCTCCCCAGTAGTATTTCTGAATACTAAATGGAAACGTAATTCTCTTCCACTATTTTTAATAGGTTGATCCCTTCACTATTACATTTAAACAATTACTAACAAAAGATGTTTTTTAATTTTTAAGAAATATTTGTGATCCATTTGTTCCTAAATCTTTATTGCTCTTAATTTCTTTAAAAATAGGATGCAGACGCAATAATTTTTCTAATCATTATTGATATAAAAATTTCTTCTCACTGACCTAAGAGAAAGTAGTTTATAGCTATAGTCCAATATTCCATAAGTGTAGTGGTTTATTGGTAGAACTGGAAATGTCAGAAGCTCTTGATTTAAGCTTTTTACAGCTCAGCATACTAATCTAGCTTTAGTTTTTATGCCCCATGGTTAAACTTTTCTGATGGGTGGTTCAGACCAAGTTAAAGCAAGACTTATGTAACTACTATGAGGAAAACAATATGCATTATACCAATTATTGGGAATGTACTACTAACGTGTTTTGAAATTGTCACATTGCTATTTTTATTATAAGCAATAAAAATTAATTAATTAAAAAATAAAAATAAAAAATATTAGGAGAGGCTCAGTTAGAATGTCAATCCTCCATATCAGAAGGTTTTATGATTTCTAGGCTCTGAGTTTCCTAAAACACACATCATAAATCCTACTTTACAGCATCTCAAAGATCACACGAGCTTATTACCAAGAGAATACTCTGGCTTACTATTCATGGTAAAGAAGTTGCCCTATATGTAAACCTGGAAAAATACTGTTCTGGAACTGAAACATCAAGCATTCTGAAGTGTTTCACACAAAGCCCAAGTGAGATTAAAGTAATTATGTGGACATAAAAAGTCACGCTGAATACAAAGATTTATTGCTTAAGCCTTATCCTCTGGATAATAGAAAGTAGGATAATGTATTCAAATAGTAAATGATCTATCTCTTAGGTTTTCAGTAAGGCAAAGCTTAAAGCTTAAGAGAAGCAAAAATGTGTACCTTGTACAATCTGATTCTAAATACTATTTGTATTTTAGAATAAAAGCACTAGAAATAGAAGCTTTACAACTACATATTGATAAATTCTAAAGAACTAATGCATTATTTTATTGTTAAGATAAATATTATTCAATAACTTCCAAAACACATATTATCATCCAAATGTATAATAACGCTCCATTACAACTATATTTCAACAACATATATGTAGTTTAAAAGTAAACAATTGCCCAGATAATCATAAAAGTTGTGAATTGTAAATTTATAAGCAGGTAATTCATAAACAAGGAGAAAAAATGAATTAAATTTGAGCACTAAATATATATGTTGATTAAAATGTACATTTGTTATTACAAGTCACCAATGAATTAGTCCTTCACTAGAAAAGGATTAATTATAACTATAGTATGGATAACAGGGAGGAAAGAAATTGAACTTTATTTAGCAAGTATGTATCTGGCCTTGTTATCGCTTTATTTACTGTCACAGAATGCATACCATGAAACCAGTGGCTCTAAGTATACCAGCCTTAGTAAAACTCTAGTGGAATTTAATTTAAAAATCCTAGCACTTGTGACGGTGAGGCAGGAGGATCGATGTGAGTTCAAAACCAGCCTAAGCTACAAAAGTGAGCTCAAGGTTATTTGCTATGTTGAACTTCATAGCGAGACCCTGTCTCAAAGAAAACAAAAAACGAACAAAAAGAATCAGATGTTATTTACTTATATTCTGAATTTGAGGGGGAAAATTGGAGGTAATAGGTTAGGGAGGGTAAGTAAAGGAGGCCTGATTTCAAAGATACTAAGTTTGTTTTTGTAAAACCACAGAAAATAAACATTAAAATGGGGAGAGCCATCAAACAGTAAAATTCTCCTAGGGGCTGTTAAGTCAGTTCTTGGCTAGAGAAGAAGAAATACAAATACTCTGTGCCCTCTACAAACTGGTTAATATTAGTGAGAGAACTTAAGCAAGGATTTAAAATATTTCCAAACCACTAAGGGCTGCACCTGGAAGCATTAATCCAGCGAGGAATAAAAATGCCTCCTCTCTGAGCCTGGGGACACTTTATAAAATAAAATGTTGGTTAAGGTGTAGCTAGAGATCAGCAAATCTCTTGACCATTTCCCCGCAATGCTGAAGGCAGGGAGAGCTGACCATATTCATACACACAGCTCCAGAACTCTAAAGGGGCGGTGAGACTGGGGACTGGAAAATATGGGATGGCCATGAACTACCAGTCAATTTGAAAGGGCAGCTACACAGCTTGTAGTTTGTTTTTTTTTTTAATATTTATCTTTATCAAGTTATTTCTTTCCCATGAACATTCTTTATGTTAGCAATCAGTAATTAACCCTATTTTATATTTACTTTCTACAGTCAATCCACTTGGTATAATGATTGTACTATATAAAGTCTGAAGTCTATATATTTGGGTTGCAACCTTATTTATGCTGTTAAAAAGGAGAATATTAAAAGGAGAGCAAGAGACTTCCTTTTGCCTGTGGGCTTTATCATACAACAAACATCATATTTCTTAGAAAGAGGAATTTTGGACATTAAAGTTCAAACATATTTAAATACACAGATACATACGTGAAATCATATACTTAATTAATGAATTAGGCTATGCTCTTGAAGTCTTAAAACACAGCAAATGTGAAAGTTTAAGTGAAACAGAATTGTTTTCTTTAAAATTCTGCCAGCAAAAATCGGAAATATAGGTGAGTGTTTTTGTTGTTGAGTATGATGTTCGTTCAAAATTTCTCCCAGAAGAGTCAATTCTGATGAATCGAGATGTAGTCTCTCTCTCTCTTCTTTCTTTCTTTCTTTCTTTCTTTCTTTCTTTCTTTCTTTCTTTCTTTCTCTCTCTCTCTCTCTCTCTCTCTCTCTCTCTCTCTCTCTCTTTCTCAACAAAGAATCTTAATTACCAGTGTACAGATGTATGTGTGAAGTTTTCTGTGTTTGCTTTTGTTTTGTTTTTAAAATATAACAAGTGATTTCCCTCCAAGAATCAGAGAAAAAAAAAGGCAAAAAATTATTGTTTCACAAGCCCTTACTCTTCAGTGTGTTATTGGAAAACATCAGGAGTGTGAGTACCAGTTTCAGCCCCAATTTAATTCCACATTGAAGGGAGGAAAGCACAAGGTGATAACAAGGGTAGCTGTGAAAGTTGAGCGCTTTATTGCCTAAGGCTTAAATAAGTGGTCAGTGGTGGGATAGAAGCTCCGCAGAATTAAGGCAGTAGTGTTCTTCTATTTCTTGCACTTTTTAAAAGTTATTTTGTAAAAAGTGGTTTATGAACTTCATTTTTGTTTAAAACACAGGGAGAAACCTAGCCAATCAACACAGCTGTAACCACATGAAAGGTACTTTATCAAACTTGGTGTCTAAGAACAGACCAATGCTTGCTATGTCTACAGCATTGTCTCTGCATTGCCTTTAACGACTTTTAAAAATGCCATGTGCCCCACTGATGTCTTCTATCCATGCAGCAGAGGAAGGGTAGCAATGCTAAGTTGTTTTCTGCTGTCCCTCTTTCCAATCAGAGATTTGTGGATGTCGGGAATTACACCACTGACAGTTATAGTTACCATGAAGAGAGAATCCAGCTCTTCACCTCCGCGGATGGCGACCTGCAAGTGACATAGAGTCATGAGCTTGACTTTGAGTTCTTTCCATGCATTCCCTGCCAACTCCAGCACCTTGGCAATGAGGTACTCCAGGACTGCAACACAGGCACCCACTCGTCTGTGTCTGAAAGTGGTCCTCTTCCGATGTCGCTGGTCGTCTTCCGATGTCTATGGATGCACCCAGCTCTCTAGCCTTGGCCTTGACCTTGACATTGTCCTTCCCAATTTTGCCTCCAGCCATAGTCTCGGCCAACTTTGCTTCTGCTGGGCCACTTTTTCACCAGCTCAGCCCACCTTGGGGGAGAGGTTGGTGCTGCGTGTGGTACCAAGGATGGAACTGTGGTCCCTGTGAACTTGCCTAAGCTTGCCAAAGTAGGTACTTTAGTCCACTAAGCTCTCTTGCCAGGCCCTGTTGCACAACTTTTATTTATTTATTTATTTATTTATTTATTTATTTATTTATTTATTTTGGTAGGACCAGGGTTCAAACTCACGACCTTGTACTTGTCAGGCAGGCACTTGTGCCACGGAGCTATCTCCCTGGCCCCTTGCACAACTTTTAATGGATTCCATTGGAAATTCATCTTATGATATAGAAGCACTGACTTAGATCGATCTATATTATCTGAATTCTGGATAACAGTAAGAGAAATGAGAGAGAAAAAAAAAAACATGCGGGTTTCCATATTTTTGGTTGGAACTTAGTAACCTGACAGCTACGAGTATCCAAAACAGTCAGGACATGCAAAGTTTATTACACCAGGTGTGGACACAGCTGCAGTTTACAAAGTACATGAAGAAGAGTAGAAAAACGGTTACTAATTACTATTATAGTACTGCTGTAATTTCTTTGTTTTCTCCTTAGCTAACAAAACGATAGGCTCAGCTGTTCTTACCACATATATTACTCAGAGAATTTCGTCCAAAGACAGAGGAGACAAAAGCTCTCCTCGTACTCTCTCCTTTATTACATGAGAGGACATCCACTATCTAGTACTTTTGGTTACTTCTACTTACAACAGGCTGAACAAAATTACAACACATGGCCATCTTTAGGTGGTCAAGTGGGAAGCTTAATATCTATCAAAGAGAATAACTCTAGCTTAACTAACTAAACCGATAATAATTAAACCTCTTAAAGTGGAAACATTGGAAACGCAATGAAGTTCATGTTTTGTTGAGAGGCAATGCTGGAGGATAGATATTATCTAGATGAGTCATGGTGCTTGCAATTATCAAAATGGACAAAATGGTTGGGTATGCGATTACGGATTTTTTTTTTTTTTTTGTACAAGAGCTAACTATGCACTTCAGACTCATAGTGATCCTCCTGTTTTCATCCTCCCCAGCAGCAGGGTGTAACTACAGACCTAAAGACATAATAAATGCAGAAGAAAAAATATTTAGAATACGCTTTAAGTTTGGTTAAGTCAAGAGAGTGAGGCAGAAGGGAGAAAGAAAAAGAAAAGAAAAAAATGAAGGAAAGAAAGGATGGAAAAAAGGAAAGAAGAAAAGAAAGTAGAAAGAGGAAAAGAAATAATTAGGAAAGAAGGAAGAAAGAGAGAAAGGAAGAGAAAAGATGTTGGTCATATTTTTATATTTCCAAATATTTATGAGATTATATTAGAAATTTGTATATATTGTAAACTATTTAGAATTGAACTATACTGAAAATATAGCTTATAAATCACTATAAAATTTTGCTGATTTTTAAATAAATATTATTAATTTTATAAGAAACAAAATGGATAAACATCTATTCGATTTTAGAGTAAAAAATAATAATAGATCAACTTGAAATAAAAGAGGAAATGCACAAAAATAATTTGGGGGGATTTTAAGAATTCTTCAGAACTAGACATATTAGAACATAATTTAATACATTTTTAGGATAAGTAAAAATTGTGCAAAGATTTCTTTAGATGCTACAGAAAAATTGAAACCTTTAGTAAGAATTCTTATGTTTTGGAAACCAGTCACATAAGAAAGTTCTAATTGGAGAATCTCTTTTGCTATATTTTATAGTATCATAGCTTGGTAGAAAACCCTTTTTAATGATAAACAAGAAGATAATGCCACAAATCATCAATTCTCACTCACATTGTTCTAATAAATGCATCAAGAAAGTTAAAAAATGTGATTATCTAAACAGTGGAAACAATTTTGTTATTAATAATAAATAAAAATATTGGAAAGTAGCTATCACAATATTAAATTTATGAGCAATCTTGGCAAAAGCAAAGACAAACCTACCACACTCTACACCGTAGCTCTTCATGTGATTAAAAATGACAAGTTTTTCTTTAAAAAAAGGAAAGTATTTTCTCACAATACAAATGAAAAAGGGTTAGGACTTGGGAGATAGCTCTGTGGCACAAGTGCCTGCCTGGCAAGTGCAAGCTTGTGAGTTTGAACCCCGGTCCCACAAAAAAATAAAATAATAAAATAATAATAATAATAACAACAACAACAACAACAACAACAACAATAATAATAATAATAATAATAATAAAAAGAAAAAGGGTAAAGCAAATAACAATAGTCTGAAAAATTTTATGAGGAAAATAATAAATCTCTACTTAGAAAAGAACAAATCTAGTAATTTCACATATTGCTAGGAGTGGGAGGAAAAAAAATCCACATTTTACATACCTTCATATATAGAACATACATACATATGCAGGACAATCAACTTCCTCATTTAATAAAATCTCTTTTGTTCTGTTTTATTTTGTTTCACTTGTTTGTTTTCCAGAACCAAGGACTGAACTCAAGCCCTTGTGCTTGCCAGACACAAGATTCTTAAACTTCAGTTTGGAGACACCTCAATAAACAGCTGAATTTTTTTTTTTTTTTTTTGTATTTAGATGTTTTTGTCATGCTTTGTTATTTTGTTGTTGCTTTTTGTTTGTTTGTTTGTTTTGTTTTGTTTTGCTTTTTTACAGAGTCCTACTCTGTTGGCCAAGCTGACTTCAAACTCAGGGCAAGCCCCTAGCACCTCAGGCTCCCAGTGCTAGTACTGCAGGCTTGTGCAACCTAACTCAGTTTAATAAACTGATCTTTGAAAAGCCTACCTATTTCAAAAGGCATCCTTTAACAGACCATGGTTACACAAAGTAATCTGTGTTTTCAATACACACACAGCAACGAAAACCCAGATGCAACTTCCACATTCCACATAAATTCTTGACACACAACTGCTGTTCCCAAAAGCTAGCCTCAGGTTGAGAAGCCTTGGGGAGGCTTATAGTTCCACTATAAGCTATTCCATGACGAATAGTTCCACTGAGCTGATCCAGATAAGCCAACTCATTAGTAGGAAGTTTATTGTGGTGCCAGCAGCAATCCCACAGCAATTTTTTTTCTTTTTAAGTTGAAGAGATTATTCTACAGTCAGCCTGTGAGAATAATTATGTAAAATTTGAGGAAGAATGATCATGAGGGATTTCCCCTACAATTTCAAGTGATAAATATTCTATACAGATATTGCAAATACAAAACTCCATCATAGCACAAGACAAAGAGGCCAATGGAACTAAACAGAAAGGACAGAAACAGACCTGACAAATCTTTAAGATTTGTAATATATGTATTACAATGTGAAGAGCCCCTCCAGAACCCATGATGAAATGTAGTTGCCATGGTAACTATATTAAAATATGAGGGGAGCTTTCCAAGGTGCTTAGGGCCTAGGAGCTCTGCCCCCAAGAGAGGATCAGTGCCTCTGTCATGGGAGGAGGCTCATAAGTTGATTCTCCATGAGAAGTGCCAGTTCAGCCTCATTTTTTTTCCCATGGGCACACTACCCTTCTTCCGTGGTATGTATGTCACAGCAATAAGCCTTCACCCGACTCAACCCCTCATTTCTTGTCTTCCCCCACCCCAGAATAAAAGAGCTTTTATTACATATAAATTACTCTTCTGATAGAGAAAGGTACATTCATGAAATAACACAGTCGTAAGTGACAATGCATTTGGGAAAAACAAATTTTATCTGTTCCTAATGCCATAAACCAAAGAAAGAAAAGGGGAAGGAAGATGAGAAGGAGAAGAAAGAGGAGGAGGAAGAGGAGGAGAAGAAACCTAAAGTGTCAAGTGTTAAACATTTCAGTAACACATAAATTGAAAAGCAGGAATACATGTTGAGAAAGTGTCACAAATATTCTAGCAGAAATTTTGGCATCTCAGCATCCTCCTCGGAGCCCCTCTTCAGCTAGAAAGAGCTTATTTCTGCTCTTTGTACTGAAGAAGATTTTTATCTTTCAGGGTGGAGATAGTCTAGCACACCTGATTCCTTCTCCTAATGCAGCTCTAAGGACATCAGTTTACCTGTCCTTCAGATAAGAGGAAGAAAGTGGTGACAGCCTGAAGGAGAGGAATCTATCTGTTGACTATCTCGGATGCTTTCCTTTCCAAACATCCTCCAAACTGGACAAGGAAGTGCTTGTCACTCGACACAGCTATTCTTGTGGCTGAGGCAGGAGGATCGTTTGTATGCAGGAATTTCAGGCCAGCCTGAACAGCACAGTAAATCTGCTTCATAAAATAATAACAATAATAATAATTATTGGGAAAGGACACTCAGCCTCAGGCCAACCATGTCACTAGTGGGTAGACCATGCTTGCTTCTAGGATCACGCCCACAATAATCCTCCCTCTAATGTTCAATAAACTCTTCTTATGCACCTGTGGCTGTAGGGATCCCTAAATGTAGGGATCCACTGATCTTACTGTGAATGGTTCAACTCCGGTGAAACATGGCAGTAGGAATGAGAAAGACAGACAAGATGAAAAGCTGGGCTAGGTGGTTGTCAGTCTGCCTGATGGGCCAGACTAACTTCACGAACACAGAAATGGTCCTTTATTTATACTTCCATAAAGTTTGCGTCCCATAACACAAGGCTATCCAGCAACCAATAGCTGGCCTGAACCAGACAGGATATTTTTCTCAACAGGATGTTTTTCTCAGCAATGGGGCAGCTTTCTGCTCCAGGCAGAGAGGCCCAGTCGCACCTACACACACTTGATCAATTTTCTGGCTTCCCGTGGCTCACAACATGTGGCAAAGTGGTGGCAACATAATTTCTGTGTGGACTCCCTGTGGTTTTCTGTAACACATCCTTCCCCCTCTAATTCCTTTATAGATAAGCCATCCTCCAAAGCACTCATTCTAGTGTGGTGAGCATCGGCCCCAATTTACAAAGAGTTGGAGTAACAAAGATACTTAAAGTATAATTTTACGCTGTTAAATTTTATTAATCTAGTATTTATAAAAGTTCTCTTGAATGCCAAAACTATGTTCGCCAAGATATTTTGAAGCTGCAGATTTAGCTCCCTCAATTAATGAAAAATGTTCATGATATAACCCAATTAGCAAAGCCAGTTCTCATTTTAAAGGCAAACGTTCAGTTCTTTCTTTTTGTCACATAAAGTCCTATTTCATTAATCAATTTACATAACAGTGTCATGTGTTTCAAGGAGAATTACTAAAAATATACAGTGTCAGACATTTGTGAGTTATTTATTTATTTATTTATTTTTGTCTTTTTGAGACAGGGTCTCGCTATGCAGTTGAGGCTGGTTCTGAGCTCACTTTTGTAGCCCAGGCTGGTCTCGAACTCACACCAATCCTCCTGCCTCAGCCTCCTGAGTGCTAGGATTACAGGTGTGCGCCACCACTCCCGGCCTTGTGAGTTAGATTAGTAAATGCTGCACATCTGAAAAAAATTATCCAAGTTTAAAAACTACATAAGAAAAAGATATTTCTCTTTAGTTTATTTGTTATAATGCCATCCAAAGTGTGATAAAATTTAAATATTTATTTATTATTTTATGGTCTTTTTGAGACAGGGTCTTGCTGTGCAGTTCAGGCTGGCCTTGAGCTCACTTTTGTAGCCCAGGCTGGTCTCGAACTCACACCGATCCTCCTGCCTCAGCCTCCCGAGTGCTGGGATTACAGGCGTATGCCACCATACCTGGCTCGGAAAGTGTGGTAAAATTTAGTTTGTAGCTAAATCAAAAATTTATGAAGTCAGAAGTGTAATAAAATATATTGTCTCTTTAATTGGCTTGCACGTGTGTGCAGATTTTTGCCTTTTATTTTAGTGCACTGATATGAATAAGTAATTAAAATGAGAAATAAATCCATTACATTTATTATATATCACTATAAATTTTTTCCTAGATATCTAATGAAAGAAGTCATTGATTGTGTACCAAACAAAAATAGATCTGCTAACCACAACACAATTTAATTCTTAGAACTTGGGAAGTAGAGCTAATTAAAGTTTACCTGTGTGTATGAGTTGTCTATCACTGGAGGTAAAACAAAATTGAAGGAAATGGATGAACACACATGAATTTTATGTTGAGAATATTATCCTGATAATATTGCTCTATAGCAGTCTAGTTCCATTTACAGGTATCATTATTCCTGGACTAAATAGTTACTGCAGTTTGAAAATGCTAATACATATAAGGCTAAGTAAAAGGAAGATTAAATACGGGTCACCAAAAGAGGAAGAACAGGATACAATAACTTTTTTCCCCTTGTACTCATACATATTTGCCTAGTGGTTTCCTTTCTAGTTTTGAGAGACCAGAAGTGATATCATTAGAAGTCATCTTGCCACAATGTCTGTTACCTTGCCGTACCATGTACATGAAAGATAACTGTGTACAGTCCCATGTTCCTCTTCTGTGAGCATGCCTGCATAGCTCACATAATTCTTTCTGAAAAGGTGAACTTATAATAGAAGCAAACAGCAATCACAGTGGGGTTGGGATACATTAATAAAAAACCTGAATAAAGTTGCTTTTGTAAGTCACTCTAGTGTTACCAAATGATTCATTTTCATGAGCAAAGTGCTCCCAAAGTATAAAAATTCTGTTTCTTAGAACAACAAAAATACAGTACATCATCAAAATATTTTAAATATATTACAATAAGAAACAAAAATACATTAGCTCCTCTCACAATGTTTTCTTATGCTCACCCAGGTAGCCCAGATTCTTGGCACTTTCTGAAGTCCTCCTTCACCTGTGTCTCTGGTTGTGCTGTCATGGCCACCTCAGCATCCTGATGTTACAGAATGTTTACCTGAGGAACAGCTGGAAGACACAGTACCAGAGCTGGTGAATAAGGTGAGCAAAGGCACAACATAATGTTTTATGTATTTATCCACTTATTTATTTATTTATTTATTTGTTTGTTTGTTTGTTTGTTTGTATGTTTTTTTTTGTTTTTAATGCTTTTGGTTGTTATAAGGTCTCATTGTGTACGTCAGACTTGTATTGATCCTTCTGCTTTTAACCTCCCCAGTGCAGGGATAACAGGCATGCATCACTATGCTTAGACTCTGTGTCCAGCTCCGATCCTCTGGAGGTGGGATTGGTGTGGCATGTGGTGCCAGGGATAAAACTGTGGTCCCTGCATTTGCCTAAGCAGGCTCTTAGTCTGCTGAACTATCTCAGGAGCCCCAGAAAAGGTTTTTAGAAGCCTGCCTTTTCATTGGATGATACTTGGCAGTAGCATTCCCTGTATTTTTTTTTAACCACACCTTGTATTACACTTCATGAAGACACTCAATAAATTAGACTTGTAGAACTTCTTCAAGGTGTGAAGAACTATAGGATAAATGTATCCAAATCAAATGGAAACATTTTGAGGAATGTTAATAACAGTGTGTCATTTACTGTAGCGCTTCATGGACATTTTCACTATATACTGTCCTCACCCCTTGTGTTTTGTCAGACCACCTTTGAGAAGTACAAATTGAAAGGTGTAGCCTTTTAATTCAAAGAGAAGAATTTTTTTTCTTTCCTTAGAAATATCAATAGGAAGGTGGGTCATGCCCACACACTGTGCTCTGTACGACTATTGTGAGGACAATGCGTAGTGTGTCAACTGTTAAAAAGGGAAAGAAAAAATAATTAATGTTTATTGAAAGTGTTAATGTTTAATTGTTTGATCAATCTTATACACCGATATCTATTAATCTAAAGTGATCCAGTGATGAAAATATGTAATATAACCATTGTTAATTTTTTCTGGTTTTGAAATTCTGTACTATATGTAAATAAATAAATAAATAAATAAA
>PVJA010028338.1:0-27712 GCA_004027025.1 Myocastor coypus | reverse complement strand
AGAAAGAGAAATAAAAGGAATAAGAATAGGTAAAGAAGAAGTAAAACTTTCACTATTTGCAGATGACATGATAATCTACTTAGAAGACCCAAAGAACTCCACCAAAAAGCTACTGGAATTAATACACAAATTCAGTAACATAGCAGGTTACAAAGTCAACACATAAAAGTCAGTGGCATTCCTCTACACAGATAACAAATACACTGAGAGACAAATTAGAGAAACAGTACCTTTGATGATAGCACCGAAGAAAATGAAATACTTAGGAATCAACCTAACTAAGGAAGTAAAAGACCTTTTCAATGAAAACTATAGTACTCTGAAAAAAGAGATCTTAGAAGATCTCAGGAAATGGAAAGATATTCCCTGCTCCTGGATAGGAAGAACCAACATTGTGAAGATGGCCATACTCCCTAAATTATTGCACGGAAGTAAAACAAAGTTCTTTTTTCAATCTTTCATTTATGGATACTATTCCATCATTTTACAATTTGTTTACATGTTAGGGAAATAGGAAGTAAGCTAATATAGAACAATTAAATTTTTTCTCTATTTGCTACCTAAACAAAGAAAAGTTTTAAATTTTCATTATTTATACCTTTTAATAATGAAATAATACTTAGCTATGTTTTCCTAAAAATAAAAAGTGAAACAATAAAATCATGTAGTACAGTGAGGCAGGAAAACCTAAACGAATAAGAGGAAAAAATGGTGAGAGCAGAACTGATGGAAGGTCCTTCAATAAGCACTTTACATGAACCTAAACTTCCTTTATACAGGTTCCCTGGTTGTTACATTTTCAGTCTCACTCATTTTTTGATTCTGTGCATAATGCAAAGGTGCATTCTTACTGTGTAAAATTCTGAAGACCCAGAGCTTCTTTTTGTATTACCCCACCTTCTGCTAATCAATACCAATCTCTTCTGTATACACACTATTCAGCTCGTGGTATGTCTTTTACAGTTTTAGATGCATTTACACATTCTGACTCATAGAAATCATGTAGTTATTTGTAAGGAATCTTTTATCAACATTTCTACTCTGCTGGGGACACAGACATTGCCTTCAGTAGTTCTATGGGGTGGCCGGGCTTCATGAAGCAAACATAACCTAAGGCATATTTTTATTCTGAGAAGTGACATGCCCATGTTTAATATAACTATCAGAATTTTAAACATAATTTCATGTAGGGCTAAAAGTAAATAAACTTATGAGGAGGGCAGTATAACATTGCACAGCTTTTTCTCTGATGATGCAGCTATGATACAAGTAAGTAAAAAGCCCTATAAATGTAGCTACTTATAAAGTCAAAACTAAACTGGTATTATAAGGAAATGAGTACAGTATGCAGTGGCTATATGATAGGATGACATAGATATACTATAGCTATAAAAATGAGGAGGAGGTCAGAGATAACATTTGAAAAATTTGTGTTTTAAAAATGATTTTTAGTAGAAGAGTACTGTTGTATTCCTCAAAAAATTGTGTGGTTCTAAATTAGGCTTCAAAGTTATCATTGCACTATGTGGGAATCACATAGTACATTAGATGTAATTATATACTACATATGTAGATATGATATTACAGTATTATATATATATTATGGCGAAGTTTTGGTTTGTGAGTGTAATTCATTCAGGAAACATGCTTGTACTCCACATCACTTCTACATCATGATAGAAACTCAGATGATTTGTTCCACAACTCAAAAGTATTCATATAAAATGATAGAAATACTGTAATATATTACAAAATAATAAAAGAAATACAAAATATAAAGAAAAATAAATTAACCTTTGAAAACCTCCATAGCTTATGTGAAAGAGACAAGAGAGAAGAGGGTTGTTGTGTAGCACAACACTTGCTATTGGAATTACAGCTATCTATTTGCTCCAAATGGCATCTTTTTTGTGTAATTTTTAACGAAGAACTTATCCCATCACACTTGCGTTTTCCTCTTTTTGAGAATTTTGCAGAAATGTGGCACTAAAGTGTTGTTAAACAGACTCCTCCTTGCACTGCTACAGCCTTATTTAGGTAGTGCTTTTCTACACAATCTTGTACTTTCCCAGTTTTACACATCTCCTTCACCTCTTTTCAAGTAAGGGATTCCTTGACCTTTTTTTCTCCTCCTCTGTGGATGACAGCGTCTCTATAATCTCTTGCTGTTGGGAAATAATCACCCAGAATCCTACAGAGAGAAGGGAGAGGGGAGGGGAAGGGGAGGGGAGATCCATTGGCTCAGTTGTGATCATGTGCCATTTGGTGTCATTACTACTTCTATTGCAAGACATCACTCATTCAATAGGTTAAATTTAGTATAAACTTTGCTTGTCTTATGGCATACTTGCAGAGCAAGTTACTTATAATCTAATGTTTTAATGTATATACACAGTAAAGATATATATATATATGTATATATATATTATACAGAGAGGCTTTTTCTTCACTATATATAAGGTATATCTATACATATATATGTATATATAGTTTTATTGTATATATACATTAAAACTTAAATTGTGAGTAACTTGCTCTGTAAATATTCCATAAGACAAGCAAAGTTTATACTAAATTTTAATTTGATAAATGTGTCATGTCTTGCAATATAAGTAGTAGTGACACCAAATGTTACACAATAGCAAGAAGAAGTAACAAATAGTATTATATCAATTAACAAAGCTTCTGTTTAGCAAAAGAATTAATTAGTAGAGACAACCTGCAAAATGGAAAAAAAATTTGCTAACTATTTTTTGGACAGAGGGCTAATATTTAGAATGTACAGATAACTCAAGAAAATTAAAGATTCACTCAAGAATTGGGCAAAAGAAACAAATAGACACTTCATAGAGGAAGAAATACAAATGGCCAGTGAATATATAGAAAAAATGTTGAATATCCCTGCCCATTTAGGGAAATGCAAATTAAAATGATGCTAAGATTGCATCTTAGCAAGATGGAGTAAGAAATGAAGCAATAACAAATGTTGGGGGGGCAGGGAGATAGCTCAGGGGCACAAGTGCCTGCTTGGCAAGTGCAAGGTCCTGAGTTCAATCCCTGGTTCCAGAGAAACAAAAAAAACAAAACGAAACAAAACAAAAAAAACCTGAATACAATTTTAAGCCGGGCATGGTGGCTCACGCCTGTAATCCCAGCACTGGGGAGGCTGAGGCAGGAGGATTGGTGTGAGTTCGAGACCAGCCTGGGCTACAAAATTGAGCTCAAAGCCAGCCTGAACTGCATAGCAAGACTCTGTCTCAAAAAGACAAAAAAAAAAAAAAAGTGTTGGCATAGGTTTTTGTGAAATCCTCCTGCACTGTGGTTGGGAAGGTAAGCTAGCACAGCCACTATGGAAATCAATATGGAGATTTCTTAAAGAACTGAAGTTAGAAATTCCATATGACTTTTCTTTTCAATACACTAAGAGAAAACAGTTGTTTTATTGTTGTTTTTATTTTTTCTTTAAAATAATAATAAGAAATTTCATATGGCTCAGCTGTCCCCTTGCTAGGTATCTTGCCCCAAAAGGTGAAATAATCATACTGCAGTGATGCACGCATACCAATGTTTATAGTAGCACAATTTGAAATAGCTTAGTCCTGGAAGCAACCTACATATCTACCAGCCAACTATTGGATAAAGAAAATGTGATATTCATATATAGTGAAATACTAGCTCACTATGAAGAGTGACACATTTGTGGGAAGAAAAACAGGAACAAAATGACAGGAGGCATTTATCAATTTGGAGTATGGTTTAATAAATAAGACTATAGGCGTTGTGCTCAGTGGAATGAGTTCAAATCTTCCTGTTGAGGGCCTCAAAAGGTTATTGTCTTGACTTTCTCTCTCTCTCTCTTTTTTTTTTTTTTTTGTAAAAGTAAAACTCAAATGCTATGTGATGTCTGTCACATATGAAGCATTCTATAAGTTAACTTTTCTTGTGGCTGGCTCAGCCTACCCAGGGGGCAGGGCTGGAATGGCATGTGGTGCCAGGGATGGAACTGCAGTCCCTGCAGTTGCCTAAGTTTGTCTAGGCGGGCACTTTATATGGCTGAGCTATCTCACCAGCCCTATAAGTTAACTTTTCCTTGTAATAATTATATGAAGAACCTAAGAAAGCAGCTTTTGATGATCTGTCGTTAGTTGTAGCTCCACAGTTTGAATCAGGAATAGTTTGGAGCAGAGATGCACACTGATTTTTGTGTGTGCATATGTGGTCGTGGTGGAGAGACTTGTAACTACAGTATAAGCCTCTTCACATAAAATTTAGAAAATTGAAGCTGGGAGATGTTACTTGCCTGATGAGTAAAAGCGATTGAAAAGGAACTGAGAATATTTAGTAAAGAATGTTCCATAATCCAGAATAGGCAGGGAGGACATGGTATATTTCACTCAAAAGAACATCATGGGGAAGAGAAAATCAATTTGCTCAATGGTGGAAGTGCAAGGACTTGGTCTGGACCACTTCCATAGGATTACTTCTTTTTGGCTTTTAATTAATTCGGTGCCATTTTAGGGCAATAGCTCAGCAGTCTAAGCACTTGCCTGGCTAATGCAAGGACCAAAGTTTGATACCTGGTACTGCATGCAGTTCCAGTCCCACCCTGGGTGCATCGTGCCGACCATCAAAACCAGGTGTGGTGGCACATGTGTGTAATACCAGCACTGGGGAGGCTGAAACTGGAAGATTACTATGAGTCTGAGCTACATATCAAGACCCTGCACGAAATAAATAAGTAAATAAATAAATGGTCAATTGAGTATCATGTTGTTACCATCTGTTTTCTTGCTTAATAATTTTGAATAGTATGATATGAATTATTTATCTACATTTTAATTTTTCTTCACTTCTTTATTTTATGAGCAGAATAAAAAGAAAGAAAGCTGCCTAGGAGAGGGACAGAAGAGGGGCCTGAGAGGGTTTCTGGGAAGCTGTCTTTTCCCAGAAACCATGAGGTGAGGCAGGTCTAAGGTGGTGGAAAGCATGGAAAATCGCTTAGGTGGGTATGAGGTGGGACAAAGCTATGGTCAACCAATGAGATTGCAAGCACCATTGCTCAGTTAACATTGATTAAATCCACTACCAAATGAGAAAGAGTCATGTAGCAAATGGACACGAATATGGGACAGGGTCTCTTCCTGTTGGGAGTTGGGTTAGTGATGGAAAAAAGAAAAGATAGGAAACATGGC
Source organism: Myocastor coypus (assembly GCA_004027025.1). Lineage (NCBI taxonomy): Eukaryota > Metazoa > Chordata > Mammalia > Rodentia > Myocastoridae > Myocastor > Myocastor coypus. Next base: position 22,520 of record PVJA010028338.1, on the reverse strand, counting down.
AGGAGCAAAATCATGCACTTATATGCACAGGATGCTAAGAACTACCAAAATATTTTTCATACTTAGGATGGCAATGGTAACACCAAAATTATGCTTGGAATACCTGTCATTCCTTGTTTTCAATTTGTGCCACTTCTAATGTAACTTCAGTTACTGCTGTACTCTCTCTCAAATAAATTATTGGTTTACAAGACAAAAAAAAGATTTGATGGTAAAAATATGTGATGCAATAACTATTGCTTATTTTCTGTTCTTATTTTAATAATATATACTATATGTATTGTTTTATATTAATGTTCCTGTCTTTGTTGTTGCTATTTTTGCTTTTGTTTTCATTTTTAGACTTTAATGTAAAATAAAATTAAAAACAAAGGGATTCACTTAGTTAGAATAGTCTAGAGTTTTTCTAATTCTACATGCCTCTAAAAAAGAAAGTACAGGGCTGATGCGATAGCTCAGTGGTCTAAAGCACCTGCTCAGGCAAGCCTAGCCAGGTACAGGGCACCACAGTTTGATCACTGGCATCACATGCTGCACCAGGCTGAGCTGGCCAAAAACAAACAAATAGATAAATAATAGATGAATAAATAAATAAAATAAAAGGCAAGTACAAAGAGGTAGGAAAATTAGGAGTAAAACCAAAGAAAGGAAACTGAAACAGAGCAGACCTGACATTTCCTCTAGCATGTAGAGCAGGGTAAGAGACAGTCTGTCCCAGGGAAACCTGTCCTCCAAATCTTTAAGAATGGTTGCTACCCTAATGTCATTTAGTTGCCAAAAGGAGTCCTATGTTTCATATACAGGCAAATATATTTTTAAAGTCTGAACTAGATTTAAACATCTCATTTTACAGAAGTTTATATGAAGTCCACTAGGAAGCTTACTAACATTATTTTCTCTAGTGTTAATGTCTAAAGTCAAGCAAGGAATATCATATACTTAGCAACTAGTTCAAATGCAACATATACAAGTACCAAACAGTCATAAATGTCCTGTTAGAGAAATATCACAACCTTATGCCATTTCCACGTTTTAACTTAGATTTACCAACAACATTTTGACCAAAATTATGACAAAACCATGTAAAAGACAAAACAATTATAAGCAATTTTAAAATAAATAAATAAATAAATAAATAAATATTTATTTATTTATTTATTGTATTTTAGGGAAGGGTCTACAGGGTGTTCAGGTTCTCACTACTAGATTGGACTCATAGTGATCCACCTGTTTACAGTCTTCCAAGAGCTGGGATTACAGGTACGTGCCACCATGCCCAGTCTCATTGCCTTCTCTGCATGCCCCGAGAGTGGAGCCAGCATGGCAGACTTGGGGATTAAACCCCTGGCCCCTGTGCCTGCTTGCAGGCACTTTAATCCACTGAGCTATTTGGCCATGTAAACAATTTTAACAGAACTATATGAGGCAAAACTGGATGAGGCAAAGCATGAACAATTATGAGCAATGGGCAAATACATATCAAAATTTGAAGCATAAAAATTTGTTACTTGAAAGGTACCTGGGAGAAGTTCATGTTTTCTAAAACCGAAGGACTAGTTTAAGGAACAAACAGAGGTTATGAGCGAATATTTATTGGAGGAAAGAAAACTTCTGTCCAAGAGAGGGACAGAAGAGGGGTCCAAGTGGGCTGTCCCCCTCTTCACTTTTTTTCAAGCATGATATTCACTTTATTTTTTTGTTTTGTATTTTTTGCAGGGCCAGGTTTCAAACTCACAACCTTGCACCTGCCAGGCAGGCATTTGTGCCACAGAGCTATCTCCAGGCCCGTGATATTCACTTTAGGAAATACCAATTCTGATTATTATTTCCCTAGACTTATTAACAATATGCACTTAGAGCCGGGCGTGGTGGCTCACGCCTGTAATCCCAGCACTCTGGGAGGCTGAGGCAGGAAGATTGGTGTGAGTTCGAGACCAGCCTGGGCTACAAAAGTGAGCTCAAGGCCAGCCTCAACTGCAGAGTGAGACCCTGTCTCAAAAAAGACAAAAAACAAAACAAAACAAAACAAAAAAAACAATATGCACTTATTATAAATAACTGAATTAGTATTTTCTAGGTTGAATAAGTTTTTGCCACTGTGTTGGCTCATTGAGAACTTTGCAATTTTTAGCAATTTACTTATAAATGTACAATGAAAAGTTTTGTTTTAACCTCAGTTTGGATTCTACCAAAGAAGACCCTGAGACCAAACATGACTTCATATGCATATGAAATGAGATGGGGGAGGGAGAGAGAGTGGGGAGGGAGAAGGAGAGGGAGTGGGAGAAGGAGAGGGAGAAGAGAGCAAATTATCAGGTTATTCCTCTCTCTGTGTATGTGAGTGCTCATTGCTGAGCCTCTTCTGAGAAGTTGTATGCCAGGAAGCATTGTCCCAGCAGGAAGCATATAGCTGGGGTACTGACCTCCCAGGTCCCACCACTCATTGGTTGTGGGTGCCATGCAGTGCTTAATTTCTTCCATGTAGAATGAATGCCATGTAGGAAGGCTATAATGTACATAGGAATTGCCCACCAGAATGTTTGTGAACCCAGTGTGAACCATGAGGATATAGGAAGGACCCTCCCAGGATTGCCATTGTTCCTGCATTTCAGGCTGTAGTGGTCCGGTATACACTGTATGAGAGACAATAGTTACTGTTTGAGAGTGTATTTGTGGAAGGTTGAACTATGTGAGTGCAAGTAGACAGATCTAGTCTTATAGGATAGGGATCCAAAAGGAAAATGAGGGTCCTGGTGACTGGTCTTTCCCCTCAGATACAATTCAATGCTAATCCCTTCTCCCTTTTACAAGCAGATGGAGGTTCAACTTGTTCTGACCTCCTGTGTGTTTTCTCAGAACATTGTCCTTAGACCACTCTCTTGGCTTTCTCAACTGAGGAATTAGAGATCAAAATATTAAGTTGATAGAAGTGTTTAGGAAACAATACACCTTGTCTTCCAGACTAATTTTAGCTCTTTGTGTTTCTTTGAGACTCAAGCACACATTCTGTTTTCTAGCATAGCTGACATTGTGTTAGCTGGTTTTACTCTACTGGGCTGCTTTCCTGATGTTCTTTATTATTTCTGTCAGTGAAGGGTTTCAATTAAAATGCACACCCTTGGAGCACAGGCATGTGGGGCTCCTGCATGGAGTGGTGACTCAGATATGGGGGGAGAAGCCGGCCACCACGATGTTCTCACCAGTAATGAAGCTGGAATCTTGGGAGCACAGGAAGGACACAAGCCCGGCACAGTCCTCAGGCTGTCCCAATCTGTATGGACAGAGAAAGTGAGAGGGAATCTGATGACACCTCCCCCAAAGTCCCTGGCTGCCATGTGACACTGAAATCAAGACTCTGTGAAGATAAGCAAAGAGGTACAACTGAAATCATGCATGGCCCACTGCAAACTGCAGAGGCCATCCCAGGCTTGGGAGAACGGTCAAATCTGGGTAAGGAAGTCTGTAGAGGGATGTGGTGTGATTTTTTATCCTTCAAGAAAATTATGAGGTCCTGTTAACTCAGCCCTAACCTACCTCTGTATTTTGTAGAATCTGTTGATATATTCCATGAAATCTCTGTCTTCAGTGAGCTAAAGGAAAGGTCAAAAGGTTAGTGTTGCTTTTGTAGGTGGGTCACATGGGCTGTACATCTTTCAGACTATGTCTAAAGGGCTGGTGGGAGACACTAGGAGATGGCCCTTGACAGAGGACTGAGGCTGCACCTCCAATAGATCTCGAAGACTCTGAATAGAGCATCAGAACAGGGGTCAACAGGTCCAAGTGTTGGAGCCTAGGTCGGTGGGACAAGGCCTTCAGGCAGTAGTTATGGTGCTGCTCAGTGGGGTAGGAGGAGTTGCTGCCCTTGGACCTTACCACTTTGCTAAACTCTGTTTCTATGATTCCTGGTATGAGGCCGTTCACCCGGATGTTCTTTGGTGCCAGTTCTACTGCCAGAGTCTTGGTGAGGCCCACTAGGGCTGTTTTACTGACATTATAAACTCCCAGTTTCTGTGGACAGAAAGGGAAATCAATTAATAGGCTCAGATGAGGACAAAGAAGAGTTTATTTAACTTCCTGAGGTTTGCTGAGGCAATCATCCTAGTAATACTTCCTGACTGTTCCTTAAGTCTGAGAGATAATGCCCCATAGAGAGGGCAAGATGCTCTCACTAAGTGAATTTACATAAAGATAAAAGCTGTGACACACAGAGATCATTGTGTACATAAAACATCCAGAGGGAATAATTGTGAAACTTTTTACAAGTGAAAGAGTAGAATTTTTGTGACCCAAACAGGGAGCCACAGATATAGTCCTACTTACAGCAAGTGGGAGATAGGCTGCAACTGAGGACACCAGGACCACTGAACCTTGCCTGGAAAAGAAAGAGGGGTGGGATGGGATGGATGATCTTCTTTAGCAGAAGATTTCCTAGCATGAAAGTGAGAATAGTCGGGCCCTTGCAGAGGGAGGTATCTCCATTTTCCTTTAAGTGTTCTATTATATCTCTCAATATATTGCCAGAGAAGCTATCTGTATTTGGACTTGTGTTCTGCTTTTTTGGAAAAATTTACTAGGGACTACATTTATTGCATAGTATTATCATTGGCCACATTGTGTATCTTTTCTTGAGTTTTGGGTAAGGTGTATACTTTTTAAGTATGTTTATTTTATAATGTTTTAAATTATAAAAGTTTCTGTTCATCATTTTCTTTCTATTGCCTTTGGGATTCCCTAGCAGTGTTTTTGTTTTTATTCCTGATAATGGTTATTAGTTTTTGTTTAAATAAACTTTTGCCTCTCTTGATTCTTATACTTTGTTTTCTATTGGGTTCTGCTCTATAGTATTTCCTTTTTTCTACTTCTTGGCATTTAGTTTTTCCCCAGTACATTTCAGTTTTGGCATTTATTGGATATGGACAATACTATCTTTTGCCTACCACTGTTGTTTGCAATCCTGAAAGATACAATTTTTCATTGTCTTTTAACAGGGATTTAAGATGTGTGTTCCAAAGTGAACAGTTGAGCAGGGTACCTGTGTGTAGTGTGCTATGGTTTATCTGTTCTACTTTTTAAAATTCTGATTTATTTAGTTAGTACAGTGTCTTGCTCTGCAGCTCAGACTCACAGTGATCTTCCTGCCTCAGCCTCCCTATTGCCAGGATTATAGGCATGTGCATGGTGGGATGGCATGCAGTACCAGGGATCGAACTCAGGTCCTTGTACTTGCTAGGTAGGTGCTTAGACTGCTGAGCTATCTCCCAAGTCCTATCTATCCTACTTTAAACAATATCTTGATTCCTAGGTCTTCCCAGAACTATAATCATCATACTAACATTTTTCTTAGCACTATAAATGCAATCAATGAGAATGAAAAATTTGGTGAAGCATGCCATTATTATCTAATCAGATTAAAAACATTCATGTGTGTGTGTGTGTGTGTGTGTGTGTGTGTGTGTGTGTGTGTGTGCAGGGGAGCAAGGCAGTCTTGCTAATTTGTCTTGAGCCTTGAACTTGAACCTGAAATCCCCCTGCCCCAGCTTTCTGAGTGCTAGGATTACAGACATGTGTTTTGGGCCCAGCTAAAAAATTTCAATTTGATTATATATTTGAGCTTGATTATCTTTATATTTTAACTGTAGTTACTGGTATATTGGGATTAGCATCTAATAAATTTTGTGATTGTTTTTAATTGCACTAGTTTTTTTATGAATTTTATTCTAGATTATTTTTTCTACTATAACTTCTTCCATTGTTACTTTGAACATATACTACAAACACTGTTGCTATTCTTATAGTTGTTATTCCAGGAAATGAAACAGGCTTGTTTAGCAAATCAAAGTGCCTCTTTTCTTTTCTTTCCTTTCTTCTTTTTAGGCAGTGTCTCACTTTGTAGTTCATGCTGGCTTTGATCTCACTATGTAGCCCATGAAATCATCACGAACACATAGCAGTCCTTCTGCCTTAGCCTCGTGAGTGCTGGGATTACTGGTGTATGCCACCATGCCTGGCTATAACCAATTTCTGAACCCTATCTCAACAATATGAAGATCTTAGAACAGTTCCATTTCTGTCGTCCTGATTTGAATATTATTCTTTGTGCACTGAAAACTTTTAACCCTATAAACACCATTATTGCTTTTTACATTAGGCATTTAAATCTGCTCATATGTTAGTATGTTCTGTATGTTTCATCTTGTTTCTCTTTCAGATTTTCCACACAGGATATTTCTACGCATTTCCTCCTGAAGCACATTACTCAGAAGGCTCTTTAGTGAATGTCTTTTGCTAGGCAGAACCATTGTGAACATTGACTTGGATGATAAAACATGTCAATTATTAAGAGAAGCCAGACCCTGCAGAGGCATGCTGGATCAGAATGGGGATTAGGTGGAGGAGACATGGCTGGGCACCAGGGTCCCAATCCACGTTACAGGCTGAGCATCTAGTTCTGCCACAGGTACACAGGCTACAGATCATCAGGCTGGTGCCTCCACAGCCCAGGAGAGGCCATTTCCATTTTTGTGACTCTAGAACAGTTGCAGGAACTCTAGCTTCTCTGACAGTGGATTCCTCATCCTCCTTCCTGCTGAGGTCTTGCAGGGACTTCCCAGTCTCTGTACACTAGATCTATTTCCTAGGCACACTAACAGATTGAATTCTTTGGTTGTTAGGTGACTCTGAATCTGAAAGTCAAACTGTCACCATTCTTTTATCACTGGCCCTACTCAGCCTGTTTCCGAGTAGGAATGTCTAATTTAAAACTAGATGCTCTTACCCTCACTTCCCAGCATCCTGTTGAAAGGAAGTACACCCCCCCCCCCGTTTCCCTTCCCCACCCTCACCCTCTCTTCTCCATGTGGGGCAGTAGCTGGCTTAGAAGGAGAGCAGGGGCCTTCACATTGATGTCCATGATCTGAAATCAGAGTAAGAGAAGGGTGAAGGTCAGAAGACAGTTAGTCCAGTGTTCTCACTGGATTAGGAAGTACTACAGGCAAGAGTGCAGGCAGGATGTCTCTGCCAGGGGAAGCAGACGAGGAAAAGAATCACTTCCTTGAGCTCCACATGTTTCATAACTGGACAGGACCAGCAGAGTAGGAGCTCCTGAACAGGGCAGGCAAAAACTGCAATTCAGACACCCTTCCCTCCACCCCACATTTTGCTCTGTGCTAAGGAGCCTATGTTGGACAAGTGTGTGGGCGTGGGTTGTGGGGGAGGATGAAGTCTCACCCCCTTCTTGTCATCATTCCCGGTTCTCACCTTGTCCCAGACCTGCTCGTTGCTCCCCAGGGTACTCCCCACCAAAGGGTTGACCCCTGCTGAGCACACCAGGAAGTCCACACCCCCACAGTGTTTCAGAGCCTGTAGGGAAGAAGAGGAGATGGAGGACAGGAGTGAAGGAGAGAAAGGTCGGGAAAGCAAACGGGTAATTCCTGTTGGCTGTTAGTGGGTTATGTCTGGGTCAAATCTGAGGGAGGAACACCTGCAACCAGGGATGGAGAACCGTTTCCTCTTCTTAAAAACTTCATTCTGAGCCTGTGGACAATGAAGGGTGAAGCTTCACTCCTGTTTCTTTTACTGGCTGTCCTTTTAGTCCTTGGTACTCTTGGCTGCCAGTTTCTTAGTGCCTTTCCTCTGCTGTTTCTTGGAATGTCACATTGCATCTGTTTTCCTCAATGCTGTGGCTCTGACTGAAAACCAGAATTTCTTGTAACCATGTCACTGACCTCAGTCTTCCTAAGGGACCTGAGGACCTGCCTGGCTCTTACTCAGCAGGAAAGAGACCCCTCTTCACCACAACATCTTGTTCCCTCCGTGTTTAGAGGTATCTATGAGCTGACCAGAGCTGAGGGACAATCAGTTAGTTTCATTCATGTGATGGAGGCTTTAGCCTGTGCTAGTGTGGGTTGCAGAAGCACAGTCGCCGAGACTCCAGCTAGAACTCCTCTGTGTCCCTCACCTTGGCCACCAGCTGGTCCCGATCCTCGGCCTTCCCCACGTGGCACACGGTGCCCGTCACACTCAGCCCCTCGGCTCTCAGTGTGGCCACTGCACGGTCCACGTTCTGCTGCTTCCGGCTGCTGATGACCACATGGGCCCCGTCCTGGGCCAGACGCCGAGAGATGGCGAAGCCAATCCTGTGGGCAGACAAATGGAGAGGGTGCAACATTGCGGCTGTGGGCTGAGCCCTTTGATTTTTTTTCCAGTATATGTTTGCAGTACACAGTTGTTACATTTATCGTGGGAGAACTAACATATGTACATAGTACATCTTTTTAAAATCCCTTCCCGGGACCCGGTGGGATGGCTCAGTGGTCTAAAGCGCCTGCTTGGGGAAGCTTGGGCGGCCATAAAAATGAGAGAATAAACAAACAAAGGTTCTGAAACAAGAAAAAAAAAATCCCTTCCCTTTGAATTCTTGATTCACTTTGTTTTTGCAAAAGCCCCGTTTTTATCATTTCTCCCTCAATTTCTTCTCTTTCACTCCCTTTCCTTCCCCTCCCTTTCTCCTCTTCCTCTCTTGTTTCGTTAGCATTTGAAAAAGATCTCTCTATTTCTTAGTCATATATTTTCTGTTTATATAAATGTATATATTTTTGAGTTTCTCATATAAGAAAAATCATGTGATATTTAAGCCTGTGTGTCTGACTTATTTCACTTAGCATTATGATCTCAAATTGTATTCATTTACTTTCTAATGCCCCAAGTTTACCTTTCTTTGGGGGCAGAGTAGTACTCCTCTATGTTTATATACTACATTTTCTCTATTCTTCTGTCAATAAGTCTGTTTGCAAACTTGAGCGAATACAAATTGCACTGCTGTAAACATGAAAATGAATGTATCTTTGTAATGTGATGTCTTTAAATGTTTTGGGAAGATAACTACAGGGGGAATAGCTGGGTCAAATGGATTTTTTTAGTTTTTTGAGGAATCTCCACAGAGATTTCTGTGGTGCTTGTTCTAATTTACATTTACATTTCTGCCAGCAAATGAATTCTTTCTTGCTTGCTACATTTCTCACCCTAAGGTTCCTAATCAATTTCTCCACTTACCCAGGGGAGCTAACATCATGTCCTGCTCATCGATGGTAAGATGAGCAGAAGACACAAAGGCGGGTCTATTGCACCCTCTGTGTACTGCATCACAGAGGTACTTGACCCCATCTCTTACTTGAACTAGTATGGTGCCAACTCTTTCCTGGTTCCTCGAAGCTTTGGTCTGCTTGGCAGCTGCAGTGTTAGGTCTGCTTATCTCAGAGCAACGTATCCACTGAGTGCTCTCAGGCAGGCAGCTTAGGAGATGGGATTATTATGTAGCAATAGTTAGAGGGGGAGCAAGCCAGGGTTTGAGCATAAAGTGGTCGACATGGTGTGGTTCATGTAGCACATGGCCATCAAAAGGACCACTTGATATTGGAAATTGCCCCTTGTGAAATCTTTGCAGGAATGGAGCATTTATTTTTATATTCATTTTTAAAAATTATTTTTTAAGAGATTAAAAGAAGGATAAAAAACAATACAGAATTTCACTAAACAAGACAAGAATTCAGCAAAGGTTGTTATATTGCATATTGTTGTCTTCACATTAGCTGCTCAGATTACCAGATATAAGCATGAAAAATTGGTAAAAAGAAATTAAATTCAAGCATTAACTAGAACAGTTATTTTTAGGGGTCAGTTTGCAAGCATTTACTCTATGCTCCTAGACCCACCACCGTGATCCTTAGCTCACCCCAGGAACAGCTTACTACAATAATCAAGACTAAGATCCTGATGGGCTTAGAGTATACCAATCAATAAAGACCTCATAACCTTTAACTCACCCTAACAACTAGGGCTTAAGACACTGATTGGCTTAGCATACACCAATTAGTGAAACAGTTAATGTTTGGGGATCAGTTTACTCTTAAAAGTATGAGTACAGTGATCCTTGACTTTTGAGAAATTTATTGTGAGCTCTCTCAGCTATGTGGCTTGCTGCCCTGCAGCTTTGTGCTCACCTTAGCAATATCTCCATTTCACACTACTTTCATTTCTGACTTCTTCATTCTTTGTAGACCTGATTTCCCTATTTTCAGCTTGTGGCTCTTGGCTTTGAGCCAGCCATGCCCCCTTCTTCATTCTTTGTTGGATTGAGGGCATGAACCTGAAAATGAAGGCTATTTTCATGGAGACCCCTAGCTTCTCGGACCCCTGCCTAATGCTACAATTAGTGTAACTTATGCAGTGTAACCATTAACTAACGGAGAGGAGGGATAGTGCAATGACTGAATTCCTTCTCCTTTTCCCTGGTGGGGTGTCTCTGAAGTGTAGTGCATAATTCCTGCTGGAACTGTGGACCTGTCACCCAGGGCCTACTGTTCCTGTCCTGGCTATATCTGTTTTGTTTGTTTGTTTGTTTCTTCTCTTGTCTATTTGTTCCCTTAGGATCTCATTCTCCAAAAACTACTAGTACTTCTACTTTGGGGGCTTTGCTTTGTGGGAAATCAGGTTAAAACAATAAGGTCAATAAAATCTAAAGCCTATCATGGTTCCAGAGCTCCCAAAGAGTTGCTCTCACCCAGATGTGGATCCTGTGACCACAGCAACTTTGTTGGTCAGTTTGGGTGTACTATTGGCCTCACTGCTGGTGCTTCTCACAAGGAGTGGAGATGCCTGAGGGAGGAGGGTCTTCAGCATCACAAATCGGAACATGGTGGTTTCTGTTTTCTTCCACTTGGTGAGCTCAGCCCTGGAAGTGAGGTCTTACAATGGCAAGCAGCTCTGGTAAGCAGGTCCTGTAAGTACAGAGGTGGAATAGTGTCTTCTCTGCTTGGAGGAGAGATGGGCTTATCCAGGAGTCATTATTGGAAACTCAGTGCCTACATTCAAACCCTTCTGATGGTGTCATGAGCACAAAATTTCTTATATTGAATTCTTTTAAATTAGCTACAGAGATTTTTGTCATCTGGAGTCAAATCACAGCATATGCATAGAGGTTCAGTAACTGCTTATTCATTGAGATTCTCTACATAGTCAATGGATAATTCACAGGCTTACGAGATGACCAAATCAATTAAGAGTCAGATGTACAAGGGCTTTTCAAATTACTTTGTGGCTGCTGAGAGGGTGATTTTATCCTTTTATCCTATGGGATTTTCCTCTGAACTCTTGGCACACACCCCATGCCCTACTTGCAAAGCTCTTCTCTGGCTGCTTGTCACCTGTAGCCTCTTCTCTTACATTCACCTTTGTTTTCAGCACATGAAAATGTATAACCCAAACAAAGCTTTTGGATTTATTGTCTTGTCTGTGTGGCATAGTGGTCCCATTCTTACTTTTCTTGAAACATTTATTTCACTCAGTCCTAGGGACCATGTTGGACTTACACCTCATGCAAGGGGTCCTTATTGGTTAAAGGTATTTGTTGAATGAATGAATGAATATATATAAATGTATTGTGTCAGTGATATAATATCTATCTTTTTAATGTATTTAACACAGTATCTACAGGGCCTTACTACACAAATTGGACTTGTAGTGATCTTGTTTTTCAGCTTCCCAAGTGCTGGGATTACAGCTGTGCACAACCATGCCCAGTCTCATGTGCTGTCTGAGTGTGCCCTGCGGATGGGGCTGGCCTGGTAGGCCAGGGATTAAACTCCTGGCCCTTTATAATTTTGGGGGGGTCCTCACTCAGTCCATGGGTCAGATTCAGTAATCTCAGTTGATTAGCCTCTTTCCCCAGTCTCTCAGTTGTGTCGGTTCAACTTTGGTCTCAAAATATTTACTGTCAAGTAGCCATTGTTGCTTTTAAATGCTCACTCCCTGGGTGGTTGTGTGGCTTTGTGTTCAACGTAAATTTATGATTTCCTGGTATATAAGTTAAGACCTTCTCTTCAAATTCCAAGAATGAATAGTTATGTACTTACATAAAGCCAATTCCCTTATTGTAGCACTTACTTCTAGCACTTACTTAAGCTATTATCAAAGCAGATAAATGCTTTTAATGCAAACTTTAAAGCCAAAGATCCAGCAACCAATCACACAATTGGGATTTAGGATTCCACTGGCCTGTACATGTTGAAATAGTCATTCAAAATTTAGTAGTTCTCTCCAGACTTGGGGGATGACATATATTATACAGTGCTTGGAAATTCTACTCCAATCCACTTATTGGGTGATTGTGAAGGCTGACTATTGTGTGGAACTCAGAGTAAAAGATGGCTCTCCAGCAAGTTGAAGATGTGTATAAGCAGTCTGCCTCTTGGGCCACAGAGTCTAGAAGATTACATGGAATCATCCATATGTGAGCTGATAAATCTATGTAGAATCTTTGGTAAATCTCTCAGGGAATCTTAGTGCAAAATTTTAGGATTCTGAAGCAAGACTATGCTAAAGACAGAAAAAAAAAGTCCTGATTTCCTAGTAGACTGAGCAAGTTACCATACGATTTGAAAGGATAGTGCACCAAAGCAGTCTATCGTGTCATACATAGATTGTGTAATTAGAAAGTTCCATTCTGTGAATGATAATGTTAGCAGGAGACATGAGCAATCCATGATTAATAGGGAGTGGTACAATAGGAATCAGGCCTAATGAGGGCCACAAGCAGGTACTATAGAATATTCTGTCACTGTTCACTTTTTGTACTGATGCCACTACCTCAGCTTAAACTCATACCTTAGGGCTGATTTCTCTCTAGCCAAATGGCAAAGGAAGAAGGAAACTGATCCTAGGCTATGGGGAAATAGATGACCAGATATGATACATTGATATAAGCAAGGAATGACCACTGGTGGCTACTATAGAATGACTGAGGAATGGCCCTAAAAGACAGTGGCAAGGACAGTGCCTTCTGATAGGTAGAAACTTGAGGAGTATAGCTTGTTAGCTGGGCTATGTAGAGTATATCATAGGCCACTGGTACTTGCATGCAGTATCAGCCCCTTTTATCGACTCATAGATTGGGAAGGGAGCAAGTTGCAACCCTCTAATCTTGACTTGGTCTGGTAGTGAACATCTTGTAACTACCTAGGGACTCCAAAGTACCAATTATTATCATTCACATATGGGAAACACTCATATCATTTAAGAGACTGTAAGAGTTTTAGAGGCACTGTTACAAGCTATACAACCTAAATGTACCCCTTTTATATCACAGGTATCCACGGGCTTCTGAGCAGTAACACATGGTTTGGCCTACTGATTGGGCCTGGGGAAGAGTATAACATTAGGGAGTCAGATATGAGAAGGTTTGGGGAAGAGGCGTGTAGTGGACTAACAGGGGGAGCACACACTACATGTATGTTAACAATTACATTACATGTTAATTACAAAGTAGCTACTGCAGAAAAGATGCTAAACAAATGAGTGAATAGGCTGATTTGGCCCACAGGGTCAGCAAGCCTCTGACCAAATCCTTCTTGGTATTTGCTGGATGGACTTAGGAATAGAGTAGTCTTGCTTGGAATGAGAAATCTAAGGAGCAAACACCTAAGAATTGATTTCCTGTCACTAAGGCTTATCTGTATACTGTTGCTTCTAAAAGTCCTGTGCTTGGTGACTTATGCTGGATTCACTATATTAGTTTGGCCTGCTATAACAAAGAACCATAGACTGAGGGCTTCCATTCCCATAACCTACAGTATCATCTCACTGATTTTCTCAGTAAGATGGGGTCTTTATGAGCATTGTCAAATTCAAAATATCAGAATTCAGAACATGTCATTCCAGGTAAATACTTAATTTCTAATACCAGGCGCCCCTCAACCAAGTTAAGATAAAAATAAGAAGCCCTGAGACCTCAGTCGGTAAAGAGTTATACTGCAAAACAGGAGATGAAGTCATGTGCTGAGAGCGAGGAACTGGAGGACAAGAAGACAGAATCAGTGTCAAGAGAGCAGAGGAGTGAGCAGGAGGCTGGGCAGACAGACTCAAGGGCCCACATGAGGTTGGTGGTGGTGGAGCAGAATTATGGATCTCATGATGGGACTTGGTAAAGTGGGCTTGCACTGCCTTCCCAACCAACTCATACTGAATCTGAAGTCAAGTGAAATTTCTAACCCGTTTCCAAATTATCTTGATAAATTTGGCAATGTCCGTACACCAGTGTCACTAAACAGTTTGATTTCATTTATTCAAAGGTGATTTTCATCCTACATAATAACAACCTATGGATGACAGCTGAAAAGAGCTGAAAAAAACTGCATATATACATTTAAGTTCCTGGGACAGCTACTTTCTTTTTCTTTTTTTAAAAAATTTATGTGTTTGGTACCGTGTCTCACTACACAGGTGGGACTCATAGTGATCCCCATGTTTTCAGCCTCCCCAGAGCTGGAATTGCCCATGTTTGCCACCACACCCAGTTTCGGTGGCTGGCTCCTGCATCTGCGGCAGGGCCAGCATTGCACACGGTGCTGGGAATCAAACCCTTGCTTGCTAAGCAGGGGCTTAGTCCACTAAGCTACCTCCCTGCCTGACAGCTACTTGCAACACTGTGTATTTTGTGTCAGCGCTGCTGTTGCTTTGCTCCTGTACAACTCAGAGTTGAGTTATGGAAAGATGGAAGCTTTCAATAAGAACTATCAGTGCATCCACTGCCACATTACACAATATATCAACATTTAGAACATTTAAGACACTTCATCTCTAAAACTATGCTCTTTACCAAATTATGATAGAAATAAGAAACCCTGAGACATCATTCATTAAAAGAGGCACACCAGTAACCAACTTTAGAACAGTCTTCTTGTTACACCTGGCATGTTCCTTCATTCTGTGTCAACACCCCACAGCAAAAGTAAGGATGGAAGAAAACTGTGACTTTGTTTCTGAGTTCAACTAACAAAAAGGGGAGATGGGAAAGAAAACTTTACATAGTTTTGAATGCTAGCATTTCTCAGGCAGAAACATCCTTAGGAAAGACCACATGCACACATCAAATACTTGAGAGCTGATTGTTTTTAAGTATATGTATATATATATATATATATATATATATATATATATGTATGTATATGTATATATATGTATATATGTATATATATGTATATATATGTATATATATGTATATATATGTATATATATGTATATATATGTATATATATGTATATATATGTATATATATATTAAGCATATAATACATATTTTCTTTCTTTCCCTTTTTCCTTTTTTCTTTTCTTCTTTTTCTTTCTTTGTCTTTTTGAGACAGGGTCTCGCTATGCAGTTCAGGCTGGCCTTGAGCTCACTTTGGTAGCCCAGGCTGGTCTTGAACTCGCACCAGCCCTCCTGCCTCAGCCTCCCAAATGCTGGGATTACAGGCATGTGCCACCACACCCGGCTCCTTTTTTTCTTTTTTCTATTTTTTTAGACAGGGTCTTGCTCTGTGGTTCAAACTAGTCTTGAACTTACTGTGTCACCCAGGCTGGTCTCAAATTTATGGAAATCCTCCTGCCTCAACTTCCTAAACTTTGTGATTTGGATTGTGCCCCTCTAACTGGCATATCGTAAGCATTTTAAATGATCACTTTGCAAGTCCAATTAAATATGATTTATAATTTTTTTATATTACCAGACATTAAACTCAGGACCTTGGGCTTCCAGGCAAGCACTTATTCCACTGAGCTATCTACCTGGCCCTACAATTTTGTTTTTAAAATTTTATTTGTACATCCTTGCAGTACCTAATGATTGCATTCATTTATGAGAACTTTTTTAAAGAAAGCACTTATTAAATCTCATTTTATATGACATATAATTTAAATGTAAAAACCAATGATTTTTTTTAGAAGTTCTGCCAAGTGGTACAAGCATCAGATTGTCTTAGAACACAATTGCTGTTGCATTAAGATCCTTCATACTCTATATCTAACCCTCATTCCTGTCCCTTGCCCCAGGAGACTTTGACCTAGATTTTGGCCCTATAAATTTTATAAACTTGTGTTCTGAGTCTTTCATTTGAATGAGATTAATTTCTTCATTATTCTTTTTTATACTTTTTATTTTATGGCAAAAGGTAAAACAAATTTTCATAATCAAATAATAGGAAAATAACAGTAGTTAATATGTTACATGTTGTAATAAAATATATATGCCCACTTACCTCTTGGAAAACCTTTGCATTGTCCTATAGCATTCTCATGCCCAAAGGATGGAGCATCTATCTCAGGCACATGGAATTTTGTGAAGAATATTATGTATCTCAACACATTCTTTTCTTACCTTGATGAAGGGTCCCAGCTGCTTTGTCTGAGGCCGAGTGCGAATCCCAGTGAGAGGACTACCTCGGCAGCTCCTCAGGTCTCTAGACAAACCTAGCTGTTCTCTGCTATTTAAATCAGGCCATTCATTTTTTCTCCTCCTCCAAAACACGCCCATAAGGTCTCTTTTCTTGTTCACCTGTCATATTGTTGACTCATCGGTGTTACATCATCTTGCTTCATTTGGCTTTTGATGATTCCTAATGTTACTGAGAAATTCTGCATGTGCTTTCAATCATTCATATGTAATCCCTTGGCAAATATCTCCTCAAATATTTTGCTGAGATTATAATATTAAAATTTTGAAAACAATTCCACTGAGATTTAGTTTACATAGAATAAAATGGACTTAGTTAAAGTATATAGTTTGGGGCCTGGGATTTAGCCCAGTGGCACAGAGCCTGCCTGGCAAGAGCAAGGTCCTGAGTTTGTTTCCTAACACTTCTCTCAAAATAAATAAATAAGTAAATAATAAATAAAGTGTATAGTTCAAATAGGTAGCATCATACTTTATTGAAGTCTTGGCCTAAATGTTTTGACCACTTTTATTGGTTTGTCTTTTTATCAAGTTATATGGTTCATTTATATATTATGGACACAATTTTAAGAGTCAGCCTTTTTCTTTAATAAATTCTCCTAAAATTAAAAGGTAGGACTGAGGTTAATATTATAAAAATAGCAATCAATCTCATAATTTTAATTTATGTTTGCCCAGCAGCCAGTGATGTTAAGCAATCTTTTTTTTTTTTTTGTGGCTGGCTCAGCCTCGCCTGGGGCAAGGGCTGCTGAGCATGTGGTGCTGGGAATCAAACCTTGAGGTCCCTGGGCTTGCCTAAACTTGCCTAAGCAGGCACTTTAGACTGCTGAGCTATCTCCCTGGTCCAGCAATCATTTAAAATATATCTTTTGGGCCAGCCAGAAACTCATTTGACCCAGCAACCGCGCCCAGCGTGCCCAGTGTGGAAAACTGCTACAGAACTCCCTGCAGAGAGACTAGAGACAAGACCCACCCAGCTGATTCACAGCAGAACATCTTGCCAGAGTGGCACAGCAGGTTCACTTCCAAAGGCTGAAACAGGAAGAAGTGGTGCTCAGAAGTCAGACCCAAGCCACACCCACCTGGACGACTTTAAATTTGGGAGATGTGGACCTGGTGCTAAGGTAAGAACACTACCAAAGCTCTAAACTGAGAGTCAAAAGGCAGGGCTATACAAAATGACAAAGAGAGGGACCAAAATGTACTCTGAGGCCCCAAGCCAACCCAGAACAAATACAGGAGACAATAGCATAGAAGAAATTAGAAATCACACACCTGAAATCTCTGAAGTAAAGGAACAACTGCAGAAGGGCATAGAGGAAATCAGATCTGAAATAATTTCTGAAGTAAAAAAAAGAAACAATACCTATAATAAAAGAAGTACTAAGTACTTCTAAAGACAATGATAAAAAATAGAGAATAGAAAAATGATGGAATCCTTAAATGAGCAATATAGGAAAGTAACAGAATGTATGAAGCAGATTCAAAGTGCTGTACAGGAACTTAAAACCTCAATCACAAGCTGGCAAAACCATTTCAATGAAAGTGAAAATAGACTTTCAGACCTTAAAGGCACCACTGCAGCTAGTGAAGAGGTAAGGAAAGATCTCGTAATAACAACTAGGATGCAAGAAAAAATAATTCAGCATCTGCAAGATGATGCAAAGATGAAGAATGTAAGACTAATAGGGATCAATGAGAAAGAAAGAGTCTGTACAAATGATATAAAAGAATATGGGAAGAAGTAATAGCAGAAAACTCCCCAAACATGGGGAAACAATTTGACATTCAGCAAACTGAAGCATATAGAACTCCAAATAACATCAACCCAATTAAAACCACACCCAGGCATATAATAATCAAGATCTCAAAAATTCAGCACAGGAACAGTATACTAAAAGCCACTAGAGAAAAGAAACAGATCACATTTAAAGGAAAACCTATTAGAATAACAGTAGATTTCTCTTTACAAACCATCAAGTCAAGAAGAGAATGGAGCAAAGTACTTCAAGTCTTGCAAGAAAACAAATTCCAGCCCAGACTGCTATACCTTGTAAAACTCTTTCAAGTTCAATGGAGAAGTGAAATACTTCTAGGATAAAGAAGAACTAAAGAATTTCATGATGACAAAGCCAACCCTGCATAGTTTACTAAGAGATATTCTAGAGAAGGATCAAAATGACCACAACTCCATGAAGGAGATTAGAAAGAACCCACCAAGTAGGGCAAACAAACACAAGAGAAAAAGAGGTATACAAAAGCAGTCTTTCAACTATTCTTTTATATACAGCATCAGAATATGTCCATCAGCATATTCTACAAATGGACTTCTCCTGCACCCTATGGGTCATGATTCTGTCTGGGTCTACAGGGTAAATATCAAGGAAATAGCAATAGCTCAGTCCCACAAGTGACACCTGACCACCAGTAAGCATCATGGACACTCGTCCATGTATATGACATACTAGAACTTTGTGTGATATCCTAGCCCCAAAATGTTAGAAGTTCTGGTCATGTATTTGCAATTCCAGTATTTATGTCATATTTATTCTTAGTAATTCTTTACTACCTTAGTTTATATCTTTCTATATATTCACCTATTCAAATACTATGTGAGTACTTTGAATTGATTACAGATTCATACATATGATATACAACATTCTGGCCTCTAGGTCGGAATCATGATTTGGTTTGAATTTTGTAATGTTATTTTGAAATATTTAATTTAATTTTAATTAATATTTAATTAATTTTTTGAATTTTATTTAATTATACTTTTTGTTTTAGGATTCATCCTGTACCTCTGACTTACAATATACCTATAAGACATGGTTTATTTTCTCCTAGTATTAGAAATTAAAATATATATATGTACACAGAAGGATATATATATATATGTATATATATATATATATATATATATATATATATTAGATATATAGCTACTGTGCTATTGAGAATGAAAATTTGTAGTAATATTGTTTAGACAAGATACCACGTCTGCACCTTTTCCTCTGAATAACTACTATAAAGATAACAATATGTATGGTATTAATTGTAACCATCCTACTAACTTGTTTTGAAACTGTTTGATGGCTATCTTATCTTTTTTCTCATTAAAATGAATAAAAAAGAACAGAGCAATAAAGAAATTGAGTATCTGCCAATCAATATAATTGCTATTCTTCAGGGATAAGGTTTGTCTGCAAGCCCCTTGGCTTAAAGTTCTAAGATGTATTCTTTCATGGGCTTAATTATGACACTGATAAAATATGAACCTGAAGTCAAGTATTTTGCACTCCGACCTAACACACCTGTAGAAGTTTGGGGGTGTCTAACTGAAGTCTGAAGATGGCATACCAAGTTATGTATTTCCTTGTCATGCCACGTGATTCTTCATGCTCACTCTATACTTCACTTATAAAGGGTTTGTTGGCTACCATTTCCCTGATTTTTATCCCAAAGTTCTTGACATAGGATAAGCTTGAAATATTACAGGCTTACCACTTGAAAATCACATAAATATTTCATATTGCTAAAGTTTTCTTTTTTAAAAAATATTGATACCTCTTTTTGCTAAGCCATGGACTTTCTTACATCAGGATTGAACTTACAACCTCCTGCCTCAGCCTACGAGTGTGGTGGAATTACTGGTGTGCACCATAGCACCCAGCTGCCTTGCCAGTTTTGGAGTCAGACTCCAATGTGTGAGAACATTCCAATTTACCAGGCAGTCTTCATTAGTACGTCTTCCAAGATAAAATTTCCATATGCATTTCAGAGAAAAAATGATTTGCAGCCTTGGCAAGGCACTTGGCACTGTAGCCTTGTCATGCAAATATTAATTCTTTTGAATACTGTGTTCAGAACAAATAGCGCTATCACTCAGTTCTTCAAGGTAGTACTAATTTTTCTTGTCCTGTGACAAGTTTGTTTCAGTTTTCTGCAGGAAACTTATGTGGCATGATCAGGAAATACAGTAAATGTTTAAACTTCAAAAAATGTATCGCAGTCAAAGACACATGGCCATTATTCTCTTTCCAAATCCCCTGCCTCACTTTGGACACTCCGATCCAGTCATTCATGCCATTAACCAAAGCAGTCCAGGAGATGAGGTCTGATGAAAAATCTAGTCAGTGCTGCTACCACGTGCACCCAACAGGTAGGAAGGCTCTTAACATCCCGTAGGTGCATCTTCATCCTCCCATTACCAGATTTGCTACTGCGCGACTGCTGGTTCTTCCCCAACACTACAGCTAGCACGACAGGCAGCAATCGGAATTATCTTATTTTTTTGAATCAGAACCTCACCATGTAACTTCCTTTGCACTACTATGGATGTTGTGGTAGGTTGCTCTCAGGCAGGGCTCATTTTAGGATATGTTGATGTTGAGACCCCTCAAAAATGGGTATAGCTGGGTGTGGTTGCACATGCCTGTACTCTGCACTCAGGAGGCTGAAGCAGGAGGATTTTTATGAATTTGGGCTACATAGTAAGTTTAAGGCCAGCCTGAACTGCATAGCAAGATTTCTTTCTTCCCAAAAAATTCTAAACAAGTTGTTTTTTTTTTTTTTGTTTGTTTGTTTTTGTGGGACTGGAAATTAAACTCAGGACCTTGCAATTTCCAGGTGGGTTCTTATGCCACTGAACTATATCTCTAGCCCAGAGCTATATCCCTGGCCCAACACCAAACAAATTAACAAAGCATCAGTATAGAGGTACACATATTATGTACAGAAGGATCCTTTCCAACTAAGTAATAGCTTTAAGATGACTGTAGCATATTAAGCACTAAAATTCTATTCTTTAGCCATCTTTGCTGACGTCTCCTTAGAGATAACACAGTGTCTCTTAACATTTGCCTTTCATTACAACTTGCTTGCCTTTGTGGTTTGCTTAGTTTTATAATTTGACTTTGTGTGTGTGTGTGTGTGTGTGTGTGTGCGCGCGCGTGCGCGCGTGACTCAGGGTCACCCTCTCCCATCTGGGCTCTTGTACAACCCTGTGGTCTTCCTACAACTCTGAGGCAGGGAGGAATGTTTGCTTCCCCAAAGCAAATGGATTGTCTGGCTTTAGTCCTTCGGGTTTCTCCTGTTCTGGTTTCTGTCTGTGTCATCTCTGATAGCTGTCGTTCCTCCATCAGTCACCCCCTTTTTAATTGCTGCTTCTAATTTGGGAATGGAGACAAGACTTAAAGCCTTGAACACCTATGTACAAATCTGTGCACTGTGTGTATCCTTGGAAGCATGGATACAGTGAGCCATAGACACAATTAGTCTGTTGGGCTCCCCAGCAATTAAGGCTGTGGGGTTTTGTATGTGGACTTGTGACATACAGTGGAAACAGCTCTGGGAGAGTGAACTCCAGCTGTGTGCTCTTCAGTGCAAGGTGAAGTGACTTTTACTTCCAGGATACTGTGAGAAAACAAGATTCCATGAAGTTGGCATGAGGGTGCTTGCCTGTAGCACAAGCCATCTCAAGGCCAAGGTGGGAGTATCGCTTGTTCTAATGACTTTGAGGACAGCCTGAGCAGCACAGTAAGACTTTGTGAGGCAGAAGGAGCACAAACTGAAGGCTAGCTAGTGTATCTTATGACAATGTTTCAAAATAAAATTTAAAGGATAATGGGGACTGTAACTTAGTAGTAGAGTTCTTGCCTAGCATGAATGAAGATTCCATCTCCAGTAGGAAAACAACAGTAACAACCATAACTACTCAAGTATAAAGTGTTGATCATTATTATGTTTACATTTATTTTTCCTGATTACTTATAGGCATTTTTCTTCTTTTTACTGCTTGGCTTTCTCCCAAGTGCTGATGGTGAGATAAATGAGAGATACTGCTTAGGCAGATCTGGACTTTGTGCTATTTTCTTGTTTTTCATAGCTTCACAGATACAGAGATCTAGAAGGTTCAGAAGAGCAACCTAGATTATAAAAAGTTAGTGACACAATTCAGGGGTTTATTCCTTCAGCCAGTTTAATAAGCCCCTAGCATGAGTCAGATACTGAGACCCAACAGGACATTCTGGTTAGTCAAAGTGAGGATTTTGGTGAAATCTCTAGATTTAACAAGAGAAGGAGCTTCCATTCATTAACTCCGAGGAAATGCTTATTTAGGGCATACCTTATGCCAGGTATTTTACTTTGTGTTGAGAAACAAAGAATAGCCTATGACTTTGTCCATCCAAGAACTCATGGTCCAGGAAGAAGACATGTCAACAGACAGCTGCATGCAGTAA